>APFE031116631.1:20473-93053 GCA_000404065.3 Pinus taeda
GATTGAGGTAGCCATAAAAAATGGGAGGGTGCAGCACTGTGTCAGAGTTTGTAATGAATAGTTGATTTAGCTTCAGGATCTGTGCTTCTGTTAATATCTTGGCTCCTTGGTTGATTAAGTCCAATAGGGACAAGGGGACCAATTTCTTCTGGGTCTTGAACTGCAACATTTCCCTGATGGCCTCAGGGGTCATGTAGAATACTACTGCACCTGTAGGGTCAAGCACAGCCCTCGGCATGGGGTCATAGAAGACAGCACATAGGTGAATTAGGTCAGGGAACTGGTTGACCTGGGGGAGCTTGAAAATTGGGAGGAAGGAATCCCAAATGCCTAGAATGTCTGTCCCATCTTTATGTCTGGCTTTGAGCTCATTTAATAGATGAATGTGGAACTTGCATTTAGATGTGCAATCCTCTGAGATTTGGTAGTGTAGGTCTGCCAAATCCTGCCACTCCAGTTCTCTCTGGGGGGCATTCAGGGGAGCAACATTGAGGGCTACTGGTGTTGTTGGAGTGTCCATGTTTGTTTGGATGCTGCTTGACAAATAAGAAAGGTGCTGCCTGAGAAAGGAAGATTTGAGGAATGCAGGGTAGCAGGGTAGGTCCACAGTAATTGAAATACTGTTTGGCTTTTTGAGAAAGCAATTTACCGTGTTTAATAGACCTCTCTTGATAATTTGAAAGCAGGCTATGGATTTCGGTTCATGACTGCGCGAACGGAAAAAGGGTTTTTACTGAAAATTTAGTCTGAAACGGCTCTGCTAGTGAAATTCGACCATCAATTCTTCAAGAGGGAGTTGGGTATGCGTGGTTTTTATGGTGAATTTTTAAGCTTCTACTGTGTTCAGGTGTTTTTAGAATTTACAGAGAAAAAACCAGGTTTACAGGGAGGTTTTACAGACAAATACCTGTTTAATGGATTGCTTGGGTTGGAACAGCAGTTGGGTACACGCTCTGAAGCTCTGTGGTTGGTCTTGAATCGGTTGGCGAATTCTTCGTCGTAAAGCGCATGCAGAGAGTGCAGAAGTGTTTTTATAAAAAAGTGCAAAAAACATGTAAATTTGGCAAAATATGGCTTTTTTGGCTTATTGGCGTGCTTTTTTAAATGACGTTAGCATGACGTCAGCAAGTGGGTCTGGGTTGGATGACGTCAGCAGGACATCATCAGGTGACGTGGAAGCCTAAGACCGGTCCACGGGGGCGGTGAGGTGGCAGCTAGGTGGACAAATGGTGGACAGGGCGCGCGGTCGTGGCGCTGACATAAGCAACAAAAGGATGCTGACACAGGCGGACAGATTGCATCATATCGGGCCCCCTCCTATATGGCAAGGAATCTGTCAGAGGGGGCTCCGATGGAACATGGGGGCGATGCATGGATTCACATGACATCATCGTCTGACAGATATCGGACGATATCTGTCGGACTTCGGGGCCCCTCCGAAATCCATGATGACTGTTGGATTTAAAGAGCGAGATCTGACGGCTATCGGGAAGGGGATATGCGCGGAAGATATGGTCAACGGGCGGCTTAAAATAATAATATTTATTGGTAATTGCGCCTGGCGAGACCTTTTGGGCTTTCAACAAATTTCAATAGTTTTTCAATGTTTTCTTTTGTAAAATCAAATATACCCGACAACTTTATAAAAAAGGAAAATAAAGGTTTTTATGAAATTTTCCGCATAAAACGTATGAAGGATAAAAACTTAGGATGGGCGGGGTTTAATAAAATTTCATGGAAAAGGCGCATAATGGCTCCCGACCTTAGGATAGGGTGGGGAAAGTGGATTTCATCATATTTTTGCCTTTTAGTGGGTATAAGGGTGCAAAAAAGGGTTTTTTCAAGGGTTTTTAGGCAAAATGGAGAGTTGGCTATGTAGGTAGGCTCTGATAGAGAAAAAGGGGTTAGGCTTGGGTTCTTGAGCTTAACCAGGTGTTAATCCAATGCCCCAGTAGTGAAACTTATGGCTATAATGCCAAGGAGGGGATATTTATACATTGTTTAGGGTTTATACACCATGGTGTTATAATAGTAGGGAAAGTGAAGCATAGGGAGCTAGATAATAGAGTTAGAGGTTAATATGGGGGGAGAAAGGTGAATGAGGAGTAATGCTACTAAGTTTTCTTGGAAACAACTTAGTTTAAAGAGTAGATCAAAATGAAAAGATTTTTGCACAAGAAATGTGGCTTTTGAAGGCATAAGAACCCACATAAAACCTTGAATCTCTCTTATGAGCACATCTTGTGAAGGGATGTTAGTAATGGGTGGTAAACAAAGGGAAAAAGGGAAGTTAGACATGCTCCATTGTGTTATTTCGCTTGTACTTGGTTAGCAAAGTTCATCTTGGAAGGAACACCACTTCTGTAACCCCATCTACCTGCCCCAACTAATTTGCCTAGCATTTTTTGTTTCTTCTTGGAGGGTGCACTTGGACTTGCAACCCCTTATGTGCCTTTTCTTTTCCATTGGCTTTTTGCTTTCATTTCCTATCTAGCACTACCCTTATTTCTTCCAAGGCCCCAGATTAAGTAGTTGGGAACCTTAGTTTCTCTGCCTAACTACTGATTTGCCAAGATTAAACAGTTTGGACAGATTTCTTTCTCTCTATTTCTACAACAAAAATTGAAAACATGGCATGATCCAAATTAGACTGTTGGGTCATCCATCAAAACTTTAATAGGCATGAAGGCATGTACACACCTTGTCTTTCCTTGCAAATATGGAATCTTTGTAGCAGCAAAGCAGAGCATATTTGGCACTTGAATTTGCTAATCATGAAAAATGAAACCTATTGGTATAGGTATCCAACAGGAGATATAGATATATATGGAGAAACAATGTGTATGTTTACGGGGTGATATAGAGAGATAAAGATGGAGAGAAAGAGGGAGATATAGATATAGATGGAAGGGGGAGAGAGGGAATAAGAGAATTTCCCATCATATTTGAGTTTTAAAAAATTGAATAAAACTTGAATTTCCATCATAAGCAATTGATTGTAATACTTTAAAAAGTTGTCCATGAATGGTATATGTGTGGGTTCACAAAAATTTTCATAAATTAATATATATATATATATATATATATAATATAATATATATATATATATATATATATATATATATATATATATATATATATATATAATATATATTACAGATGACTTTATAATTCAAATAATCTAATTTTAAAATTAAATTATAATAAAAATACATGTTGATTGCACTAAAAAGCACTTTCTACAAGCCAATATGAAGCATGATTGGAATTATTCTTATGTTCATATTAAATCGATACATGATATATTTTAGTTCATTTTAAGTATCAAAGGGACTTGCATCATAACTTTTAAGATTGTACTTATTTTCTTATTCTATGAAATTCAAAATCAAAATTGAACATATATTTTTCTAATAAAAGTTATAGTATATAGAAAAAAGATTAAATTAGTGAAATAATTTTAATGGATCCATTTAAACTTCAAAACTTAATGAGCATCCAGAAACAAGATTAACACAAATCCATAAAATAAATAATGAATACATGTATCAATAAACTATCCATATGAAAATATATAAAAATTACAAATATCACATGAACACCCATAAATTGAAATAATCAGCATCCATAAACTAAAATAATTTCCATGATGTACCTCCATAAAGTGTCCATGTATGAAAATATACAAAGTTTGTATCACACGTGTGAATATGCCATATGAAATGAGGTTGAAAATATACAAGCTATGAAACTCTAAGTACCACCAAAACTTGTATGTGAGTTCTGTCACACAAGTTAAGTGTGCATATGCTGATATTGCAATATAACACATTCAAATTCAAACTAATTAGATCATTATTTGTACAAAATAAACAATACGGAAATAACTTATATTGAACCACATTTTTAATTACATATATACATGAATTTATGATCTGAAAATGAAGATCTTAGATTACTTTTAAGGTATTACAAACTCATGTGCATGGATTAGTCTATATTACTTAGTGCAACAGATTGATAAGATTGCGAATAATATAGACAATTGAGTAGTTAGAGAAGAATAATAGACAAACACACATAAACACAACAATTTTAATATGGAGTTCATCCAAAACTCCTGGGCTATGTCTCCTGGTCCAGCCTTCAGTGGTGACCTCTCTATTATGTCTTCAAGAGCAGAGTTTTACAAAGTGTGATCTCAAATTGAGTCTCAACACATAGATACAAACAACAAGAGTTTGCTTGAATCCCTCAAGCCTCTCTGAGTACACAGAATCTTTCTTTCATTCTCTGTCTCTATTTCTCTCTGTCTCAGTACTGCTTCCTCTCTGTCTCTGTCAATCTATGGCTTTAAAGCCAATCGACGTTGTCTGTTCATTTCCCCTTCTCGAGCTCTCTGGCTCCTGACCTTTGTCTGGTCGAATCCCCTTCTGAGTGTTAGCAATGATGGAATAACGTCTTCAAGGAAGGTGGCCACCTGTTCTGCAACAAAAGGGACCATCAGGCCTTTGAAATCGCCAAAAATGGTGTTTTTTGTTTACACAGGAAAACACTATAAAACACGAGAAAAATCCTGCCAAATCACTATTCATCAGACTTCAAATATTACAAATTTTGCCTTATATTCCACCAGGTCCACCATTTAAATCGCTATTGAATATCCACCATTGATCTAGGTGATCCTAATCCAACTACTGATATTCATTTCAGGCGGTGAAGGCATACGGAGATTACCCGCCTGAAAAGGCAGTTTTCTCATGCCACATGTCAGCCAGTGGATGGGATCGGGTGGAGCCTGTCCAATACCACTTACCACCTAAGGCCCACCTGAAATCCTGCCCATTACAAAACTCGAAACATATATATCTACATGTATATCCCTTTCGGGTCTGGATTCATCACTTTATTCACATTTCCTTTGCATTTCGTTTATTTAATGAAAATGCGAAATACAAAGGAAAATGTTGCTTTCCCGATCTCAAATTATATAACATATCATCTATAACTCTATAGGGTCTAGCTATCGCAAGCCATATTTATATCAGCCCCACTCCTTTGTGTAGCCCCGATGCGATACTGTGATGTGATTGATCGCAATCGCATATCGCATAGACCCCCGGGCCATTTGTAAGTGCTCCTCTGTAATCTCTAATTGCGATATCACGGGTTAACCTGGGCCGTCAATCTACGTGCTTGATCGATGGTCCTTGTTGACCCGCGCTGATCGCAATTGTAATTTTCATATGATAGGCTCCGATATCCTCTACCTGCCACCTCCGATTGCGATATGCTTATCGGATATGGACTGTTGATCGGCTAGATCTGACGGCTCTGGTGCAAAGTTGGTTTGACCTCCGATAGGCTTGATTTCATTGTTTTCTTCATGTTTCTCCCTCCCGATAGTGTTATCCACCATTTTTAAAAGTTCTTCTTTTACGATAGTTTTGGATGTTCAAAGACTTAGAGGGTGTTTAGGATCCATTTTGGATTACACCTTCCCACTGAAAAAGCTTTTGGACCACCAAAAGTTGGTTTTAAAGAATCGATCAAGTGAGGATACAACTTCCTCACTTATTCAATTTCTATCCATCATGTACTGCTTGGTTTTGAACCTTTTAGTCCAATTCTAAGGTACTCAACATCCCCTCTACGCATAATTCTCACCTTCCTATCTAGAACTATATCTTCCTGAAACTCATTGAGATATTCGGGCAACAGATCATCAATAGAAGGCAACCGACTTTGCTCTTCGGGATCTTCAGTCAATGAAGGTTCATATAGTCTCAAGTTCTCTACATTAATGACTAAATAGATATGCATATAAGCTGGCAAATCAAGGCGAAAAGGGTTCTCACCAATTTTCTCAAGTATCTTGAAAGGCCCATACCTGATTGGCTTCAGCTTCTTTCCTTCACCTTGCATTCTGTCTTTGCTGAAGTACAACTAGACTTGATCACCAGCTTGGAAGCTATGCTCAATTCGATGCTTGTCATGCCTTGCCTTGTACTTGGCCTAGCTCTTTTCTAGCTATTCCTGCACTACCTGGTGAATTTCTTGGATCTTTTAAATGAACTTGGTTGCTTTATCCACATCACTGTGTCCATCAACTGCTATGTCTTTACTAAAAACAAAATCCAAGGGAGGCCTTGGTGTAAAACCAAAACAAGTCTCAAAAGGAGCTCTGTGTAGAAGAGTGTTTGCCACGATTTTAAGCATGTTGCACATAACACAAATGTTCATCCCAAAGCTTGGGATGCTTGCTGTAATTGTCCCTGAGCAACTGGATCACTGTCCTGTTGACCACCTCTATTTGGCCATCTATTTGTGGATGAAAGGCTATGCTCTTATTTAGTCTGGTGTCCATCAATTCCCATAGAATTGACAAAAGCTTCCCAAAAAATCAGGAATCTCGATCAGATACAATGGAAGTGGGTAACCCAAAATGAACCCATACATGCTGAAAGAACAACTTCGCTGTTTGTTCAGCTGTAATATGCTTATTACAAGGTATTAAAATACACATTTTTCTAAACTTGTCCACAATATCATATAAATAGTCATGACCTTTTCTAGATTTTGGCAATCCCCCAACAAAGTCCATGGAAACACTTTCCCAAGGATGAGAAGGAACTGGAAGTGGAGTGTACAAGCCTAATTTTCTACTACTGGGCTTGCTTTTAGCACACATGGTACACCCTTTAATATAACTAGAAACTGTTTCATGCATTCTTGGCCAATAGCAAAACCTCTGCAGTTGTGCAACTGTTTTACTTACACCAAAATGACTTGTTATAAGAGAAGTATGTGCTTCTCAGATTATGTTAAATTTTTCAGTTTGTGGAATGCATAAATTTCCCAAATGATACAAGAGTTGGTCCTTAACATAATAATCCAATTCTTCTACTTGTTTTCCATGACTTAAAGTTGCATATACATCTTTAAAATCTATATCTTGAGCATATTTTTCAATGTAGCTTTCATGCATTATTGAGTTATGCTTGAGTATAATAGATGCATTTATGATTGGTTTGGACAACATATCTATAACTTTATTTTGTATGCCCTTCTTATATCTGATGACTAGATGAAACTACTGTAGAAAACCCATCCACCTATAGTGTCTTGATTGTTGCAATTTAGTTTGTGAGTGAAAATATTGAAATGGTTGATGGTCTATATGGATGATTGTTTCTTTTCCCATTAAGTAATGTTTCCACTTTTTCACACTCTGTACTAATGCATACAATTCTTTATCATATGTGGGATAATTAACTACTGCAGAATTAAATGTCTCAGAATGATAGCATATGGGTTTACCATGTTGCATCAACACTGCTCCCATGGCATAGTCACTGACATTTGTTTCAATCTCAAATGGTCATTAAAGATCTAGCATTGCTAGTATTGGTGCTATATTAATTTTTTATTTTAAGGTGTTGAAGCCTTTTTGCTATTTGCCTCCCCACTGAAACACCTTATTCAATCTTGTTAAAGCATGTAAGGGAGTTGCAATCAAGGAAAAGTTAGCAATAAACTTCCTCCAATATTGTGTCGCTCCTAGGAAGCTCCTAACTTCTGTAGCAGATTTGGGAGGTCAGTTCACAATGACTTCAACCTTAGAGGGATCTATCTTCAATTCACCATCCCCTACAATATGACCCAAATAATGTAAATATGTTTTGTCGAATTCACATTTGACAATTTCACAGAGATTTTCTCTTTTAAAAACATCTAAAGTTTGCTTTACATGCTTCAAATGTTCTTCCCATGTTTTACTGAAAATAAGAATATCATCTCAATATAAAGTTACAAAATCATCAATAAAAGGCCTGAGTACATCATTCATAACTCTCATGAAAGTGGTAGGAGAATTAGTTAAGCCAAAAGGCATAACTAGCCATTCATGCAACCCTTGCTTTGTTTTGAAAGAAGTCTTCCATGCATCTTGTTCTGCTACTTTGACTTGATGATAGTCACTACGTAAGTCAAACTTGGAAAAGTAAATTGCCTCTTTCAGCTGATCTAATAGATCATCAATGCGAGGAAGGGGATAATGATTTTTGATCGTTATTTTATTCAGTCCTCTGTAATCAATGCACATCCTCCACGAACCATATTTCTTTCTCACCAATACGATTGGTGATCTGCATGGTGATGTGCTTGGCCTTATGAACTCTTTATCGAGCAACTCTTGTACCTGCTTCTTGATCTCTGCATTTTCTAAAGCGTATAACTTGTACATTCCGATGTTAGGCAATGGAGCATCTTGCTGCAATTGAATATCATGTACAATTTCCCTTTTGGGTGGCAGACCTTTAGGTTCTTGAAATAGGATATCATATTCTGAAACAATTTTTTCTAAATCAGCCTTCTGTTTAGCATCACAGCCCTCAAATATATTGGTTTTATCAAGGTTCTTTTCCTTTACAACCATTAGTAAAAATTGCTTGCATGAATTTACAATTCTTTTCATCTTCTCTAAGTTTATGAGAGTGTAATTATTTTTGAGTTTATGAGCTCTTACAATATATTCTATTCCATCTTTGGTGAGTTGATACTTATTTTCAGCTCTATAGAATATGGCTTTTCTATCATACAAGTAAGGACTTCCTAAAACAATACCACATATATCCAGGGGAACTATATCTAACTCAACCTCATCTCCAAATGTTGACCCAAATGCAAACCTAAGTTTACATTGTCTAGTCACTTGTAGCTTTCCTTTATCACATACCCAACCTAATGGATATGGCTTCTTGTGAGGTGTGGTTAGTAATCCCAACTTCTTTACAATTGCTTCATAAATCAAGTTTACTTGTGATCCACTATCAAATAAAGCATCAACCTTTTGATTCTTGGAAATAACTCTAATATGAAAAAGCTCATGTCTTCTTCATAATCAATAGATTGTGCAGAATTACTAGTAGGTGCTTCAGAATTTTTACCTTTTATACCTATGGCCATGACTATTGTTTCATCACCTGAGTCTGACCCCAAATCCTTCTGAATAGTAGCATCAGTCTTCTTCTTCTTGCCACTAAACTTCTTGGGTTTCAACTCTGGATGCAAAGACCAGCAATGTTCATCATCATGCCCACCCTTCTTGCAGTGAGTACATGAAGGTTTGTCTTTCTGTACAATGTTTTCCTTCCTCTCTTTCGATTTCTACTTCTTCTTTTCCTTGTTCTTGCTTGCAATGGGTTTTGATGATCCCCCAATCTCTGGGTTCACATTCTTGCTTCTAGCCTCTAGATGTGTAGCCTGAACGGATACCTCATCTATGCTAGTGCAGTTAAACATGAGAATGTTGTGCCTCAAATAGTTATTTAAACCACCTATATACTTCAACAAAGTATCAGGTGAGTCTAGAGAAATGCATAGAATTAAAGATCTTTTTTTTGAATTCCTAGGTATAGCTTTGTACACTTTGCCCCTTTAATTGGCGAAGAGTTTGCCAACTCATCATTGCTTGTTGCATATAAGCTAGTGGATAGAATTGTTTTTAATGGTAGAAATGAATTCACTCTAGGTAGAAAGAATTTTACCATGCTTCTTCAAATCAGTTTGTGCCCTGCCTTCGCACCACACTAGGGCAGTTCATCTAAGGCGAAGGCCAGCCAACTGAATTTTACTCCTTTCTGAATCAATGTTCTGCACCCTGTAATACATATCAATCTGTCTAATCTAGTTATCTAGAATTTTTGCATTTAGTTCTCCATCATAGATTGTCAAATCAAATTTTATATCTAATTTAATCAAATATTTTTTCTTCTTTTTCTTTTCAGGGCTAGAAGGAGGTGTTGATGGATGAGGCTCTTCCCCTTTCCCTTTTCCTTCTGAATGGGCAACTAGAAGAGGTTCCTCTACTCCTTTGCCTTGTTCGAGTGTTGAGCTAATTTCACCTTGATCCTTCTTAAATTCCTGATACATTTCTTCCACCATGGCTCTCATGGTCATGAAACTGTCCATGAATCGAGATTCTGATTCCTATGGGACTTCTGCGACCATTCTCCTCTGAGCGTAGACTCTTACAATTTCTGGATTAGTCTCAACAAGCCCTCCTTCTCCTAGTTTGAGCTTTGACCTAGTTAGTATTCAATAATCCAACACAAGCTTATCTAACCTTAGCAAACCTAAATCTTTGATACCACTTGATCTGAAAATGAAGATCTTAGATTACTTTTAAGGTATTACAGACTCATGTGCATGGATTAGTCTATATTACTCAGTGCAACAAATCGATAAGATTGTGAATAATATAGACAATTGAGCAATTAAAGAAGAATAATAGACAAACACACATAAACACAACAAGTTTAATATGGAGTTCACCCAAAACTCCTGGGCTATGTCTCCTGGTCTAGCCTTCAATGGTGACCTCTCTATTATGTCTTCAAGAGCAGAGTTTTACAATGTGTGAGTTCAAATTGAGTCTCAACACACAGATACAAACAACAGGAGTTTCCTTGAATCCCTCAAGATTCTTTGAGTACACAAACTCTTTCTTTCACTCCATGTCTCTATTTTCTCTCTGCCTCAGTATTTCTTCCTCTCTGTCTCTATCAGTTTCTGGCTCTAAAGCCAATTGACGCTATCTGTTTTTTTCCCCTTCTCGGGCTCTCTGGCTCCCGACCTCTGTCCACTTGAATCCCCTTCTGAGCATTAGAAATCATGGCATAATGTCTTTAGGGAAGGTGCCACCTGTTCTGCGATGGAAGGGACCTTCGGGCCTTTGAAATCACCAAAAATGGCATTTTCTGTTTACATAGGGAAACACTGTAAAACATAGGAAAAATCTGCCAAATCACTGTTCATCGGACTTCAAATATTATGAATTCTGCCCTATATTCCATCAGGTCCACCTTTTAAGTCACTATCCCATATCCACCGTTGATCTGCGTGATCCTGATCCAACGACTGAGATTCATTTTGGGCGGCGAAGACATACAGAGATTACCAGCCCGAAAAGGTGGTTTTCTCACACCACGTGTTAGCCAGTGGATGGGATCGGGTGGAGCCCGTCCAATACCACTTACCGCCTAAGGCACGCCCGCAATCCCACCCATTATGGAACTCAAAACACATATATCTGCATGTATATCCCTTTCAGGTCCGAATTCATCACTTTATTCACATTTCCTTGGCATTTCATTTATTTAACGAAAATGCGAAATACAAAGGAAAATGTTGTTTTATGGATCTAAAATTATATAAAATATCATCTATAACTCTATCGGGTATGACTATTGCAAGCCATATTTATATCGGCCCCCCTCTTTTGTGTAGCCCCTATGTGATATTGCGATGCAATTGTTCACAATCGCATATCGCATTGCCCCCATGTTGTTTGTAAGCGCTCCTTTGTAATCACCGGTTGAGATATCGCGAGTTAACTTGGGCTGTCGATTTGCACACTTGATCGACAGTCCTCATTGACCCGCGTTAATCGCGATCACAATTGTCATATGATAGGCTCTGTTATCCTCCACTTGCCATCGCCGATTGCGATATGCCAATCGGATCTGGACCGTTGATCAACCATATCCAACGGCTCCTGTGAAAAGTTGGTTTGACCTCCGATAGACTCGATTTCACTATTTTCTTCATGTTTTTTCCTCTCGATAGTGTTATCTGCCATTTTTAAAAGTTCTTCTTTTGTGATAGTTTTGAATGTTTGAAGACACAAAGGGTGTTTAGGATCCATTTTGGATCAATTTACTAACCTCAGTCAAGTCCAAATACAATTCTGATAAGATGGGGGTCTAATGATGAATCTAGGTTTGGTGCTCCCTTGCCTATGACTCGATGATTGGGGCCTGCATCGATGGACCTCCATCATAAGTGACTCTAAACCTAACATCTCACTCATGTCTCCACATAACAGTGGCATCAACGACACTCTACATATGGGCCTATGTAAACAATGGAAATAAAAAATTATAATTATTCTATAAATTAATTAGCATATATATGTAACTTAAAAAAAAATAAAGTTGAAATCTTAGAAATAAAAATTTTACCTCAACTATTGGTCCATGTGGTTGTACATACTAACTCTCCTCCACATTAGTGAACATACTATAGGGTGGAGGTGAAGGTGGAGGAGAATACATGGACACATGCTCTGGTCGAGGATGCCCTGGTTGATCAGTTGCCTCATCAAATGACCTCATAAGCTCATCCATGTAGCTAGAACGTGTCTACATGTTATCATGAACTTATTAACATAAATGCAATCTAATATGAACTAGAAATTCTAATATAAATAATTATGCATAATTTTACAATAAGAGTCAAAAGTTTTGTATTTATATACTTGGTTTGTGTCGTGTAGGCCATGCACCCTCCAAGTCTCAAGAATGAGATCAAAATACATACATGTAAATGTCAAAAGTTGATCAAAGGGTAAACACGCAACAAATTCATCATCATATAAGGGAACTAATAGGTCATGATGCAACAATGGTGGTATCCTAATCTCTCCATGTATTGCATCATGTTCACTAGCCAATGACTCCCACATATTGTCTGCAATAGTCTCTCGCATCTCACCACTGAGCTACGACAACTCCTCTAGCTCTCTAGGTAATACCAATCTCTGTACGGTAGTGTCAAGAATATTGGAGGTGGTGGTACATATCTAGGGTCCCAATGAGCCCCCTCGTGCTCATAGGTACTTCCCATGTTGGTACCATAAAAGCAAGATCCAGTATAAGTGTAATCTGCAAAGTAAATGGGGAATTGGTCATGGTTGGGGAACTTTCCTCAAGCTCCAATGAACATATCATACACAAAAGGGTCTGCATGAACATTACAAAAATATTTCAATGGGATCAGACCTTTATGTCTAACAGGGAGATTCAGAGGGATGTCGAACAACTCCCCTCAAACATCAATGTCCTTAGTGGCCTCTTTCACCACCTCCCAAGAATCTAGACTTGTAACCTCATGCCTCCTGAAACTATGTCTGAATTGTATTATGTGGCTATGTAGGCTTGACCTCCGGTATGTCTCGATCAACCTAGTCATGCTATCCAACATCAAAGACAATGTAAGATGAGTCAGTGAATTGGCAGGGATATTCTGTATCTCTGATGTGATTCGTGTATGATAGGTCATAACATACTCTAATGTGATATGAGATGTAGCATCATCCCATAGAGGGATCAATGTTACAGTCCGATCTGCAGCTTCGGCTTGCAGAGGATCTATAAATCATAAACATAATTAACATATATATAATTAACAAACTAGAAGCATAATAACATATACATTAAATTCAAACACATCAGTTGAGCACAATTTAAAAATTAAAGAAAATTGTAAGACATAAACAAATAAAGTTTAAAGAGGATTTGAAAATGCAAGAGGTGTACCTGAAATGGGCACAGAAGGTCCACTGGATGTCACATGTTCATCAATAGAGACAAATCCATTGCCTCTAACACTCTAACTGACGTCAGAGCCAGGCTCTACAAGGGGAACATGAACTCTCAGTTGGCTATGTGATCTATCATGAGCTTGAACACAAATAACATAACCTCTCATACTACAATCGCCTATAGTTGGGGCACGTATATGGGGTTCCTCAACATATTACATATAATACATATAAACTAATCTAAGTGAAAATGTTGACAAAAAAAGCCATTTCTAAACTCAAGTGGAATAATCTGGCGTGAAGTCCTAAACTTTAGAGTCCATTTTTTTGATAATTTATCAACCAAAGTATATTGAGTTCCATATAAATGCAATATAAAGAATTTATCCAATCTACCCTCACACTTTTTCTCATTTCTAATTAATGCATTTTATTCATAGTCCATAAATATGTAAATATACATGTAAAAAATTGAAATAAACGTATTTACAAAACTAATAAAATTTCATTCCAACCAAATACTACAATAGAGTTTACGTTCTTAATATTTGAGTTTGACACATGACATGTACTAGGTGCAAACACATGAAGACACATTTTCTTATACAACACACTACATAATGTAACAATATGGTACAAATTAGAAACTTGAGTCTAAATGCTTTTATTTAGTAGACCAAATGCACTTTTCATGATGGATTTAATGTATCTACCAATGATGCATTGTTGAAACATGATATATTATGTTTTAAATATTTTTTCTATGTTAAATGTTATAGTTATATTATCTTATAATTATGCACAATGTACATGTTATACTATGTTAAGTGTTATGATCTATGTTATGTTACACTCTCTATATATGTTATGTCAAATATCTATATATATATTATATATAATATATATATATATATATATATATATATATATATATATATATATATATATATATATATATATATATATATATATATATAAGAGCAAGTTATACTTTCATTAAATATATAGAATTACTTTGAAAGACATTTTCTTTATGGAGTTGGCTAGGAAAACACTATTTAGCCCAACCAATCTCCTTGCTCTATTTTCGTCATTCCCTCCCATTGCAATTCAACACATGGAAACTAGTTTTTCTTTCTTGTCAATCACTTCGTCTGGTACAGGGTCTCACCTTGGGAATTTTCAATGCATTGGTCATCAAGATCTAGCATTGGTCACTCCACATATTCTTAGGTCCAAGTGGAAATCCGCAGGACATCTACGCAAGAAAAGGGCTCGTTCTAAGCACCAACATCTTGGTCTAGAGCAGATGTCAAAGGTTTAAAGTCCAACGAAGTGAATTAAAGAAGCATCTAAGGAATTCTGGGTGGTAATACCATATACTGGGGCCATAGGGTTGGACAACCAAGAAATCTCTATTCATCCATTCATCCAAGCCTTATTATAGTCCAAGTCCATTATATTGCAAACAACCAACAAGAAATTTCTATCTCCGCACACAAGTTCATAGAAATCCTAGAATAATTCATGCTCGTGTTTAGTAAGCTTTGGACTACATGGTAGATGGTTAATTAAGGTAGCTCCATTTTAAGTAGTTTAGTATAATCGAGCACACTACACTTCAACCTCCTTTGATACAGAACATGAGAATGAGGAAACACCACTTCGACCTTCCTTTTGTTAATATTCTACATCCTGTCAACTATAGGGGGTTTGTATGACAAGGAGAGTTCGACCTACAAAAAGATGTCTATGCAGGTCTAAACAATGATGTTTCCTTCACATACCGAGCCCAAAATTTTGGTAGCACAACTTCGGGGTCTCTTTGAGCCAGAATCCAAGCCACATATTCTCATAAAACTCGCTTCATTCAGCTCAAAAACCCTCACCTTCCACAAAATCATTATAAATCTTGCTATTGTTTTCCTTCTAGTGATTGCTTTTGTGCTTGTGCTAGAACTCGCGTCTCCTGCCTAGGTAAACTTGGGGTCTACCATAGATAAATATTCACAAAGATTTGGGTTGCAAAACTCGTTGTATTAAAATCATTTATCTCATATAAATTCATTCAACCTCAGGATGTTCTATTACAGATCTTGCCCAAAAACATCACCATCTTCATTTCCATATTTCCAAGGTTGACGAATAAAATCACAAATCCTATGACACAAAACTACAAAGATGGAAATGAAGGATGTAGCTTCGCTAATCAGGAAACGACCCCAGAAGATTTTCAGGCCTAGTTTATTGGATTCAAGTTGATCATCATTTGAGGTGCATCCACATTGACTTAACCATTTATCAAGAATTCTCTGAAGCTCACCAGTCTCTGATAGGGTCAAAATTGTTGTTGACATGTCAATTGCTAGTTGTGAACCCTTTGGGAAGGTCTGTTAATAGAAAAATTGAAAGATTTCAAAACAATAGTCCTTAAATTTGTAAATAAAAAAGGAAAGCCCATATCAGAAGGACAAGAATTAACAATTTATTAGAAATATCAGCCAAAAATAGGTGCATCTAGTTAAGGAGAGTTTTCTTACAAAACCCCATCCACTTCTAGTCAATTGTTGACCAACAATTGAATATCTACATTGAGTTGATAGAAAGTACTAGGCATAAGGAAGCTCATCTACAATTGTAGCCACCCCTCCATTGTTTGGTCCTAGGGACAATGCTTCAACAAATTTTCATTTATAAGTGAGAGGGGTGAGTCTTGATGGGGTTATAGCTAGCTCCTTCATTAAATAGTTTCTTGCAAAGGATCATGTCTGATATCCTATAGGAGCATCAATTGCTATCAAAATATCTATTCCTTTAATTGTTCGTGATAATTGTTGTACATTGAGGATTGAAGTCAGGCTTTCTGTATAGCTTGAATTGATGATCAAAACCACAAACAACTACACAATAAGCACAACTCATCCAAGGGTGTTAATAGTGTTTTCTACTGTGTTAAGCCCCAAATTTTGTGCATCAGATTAGACAAAAGCATGGTTTCATACAATTGGAGCTTCTTAACACACTACATAGACATACACACTACCTACGAAATCCATAGTATCAAGGAACAAAAGATTGTCCTACATATTCAAACATTTTAAGTGGTTGAAATATTTGAAATCCTGGAAACAAAAATCGAACATAGATTATACATTTTGCAGCATATACAGCTAGGGATCTTGTGATAAAATAATGAATAGGAAACATTACATTAACATCAAACATAGCTTATACATTTTGCAAGGAATATAGCTAGGGAGCTTGTGTTAAAATAATGAATAGGAGACGTTACATTACTCACTGTGAGAAAAGAACAATGTTGAGAAGTTGAACCTACACAAAATAAAACACAAAAATGTAAAATGTTTTCTTTTGTTAGAAATCATAAGTTGGAAGATCTTTAGTGAATTCTCAAACACAACCTAATCCAGAAACAAGTTGAAAGTAGCAATGCCACAAATAAACTTCAAGAGAGCATAACAAAAGTAGGTTGAGTTGATGTTCGGTGCCATTAGACAAAAAATGATTCAACACACTTGAATGTGATGATTATATAAATTAGGGATGTGGTGTATTTATACCACTGGTATGGTTAAGGCACTAGCCCAAGGAAGAGGCTAGTCCCACCTTACCCTAAATTAAAATAAAATGTAATAATGGTGTAAGTACACACTAGTAGTTAGATGATGACTAGCCACAAGGAAGAGGTTAGGCCCACCTTACCCTAAATAAAATAAAATGTAATAATCCTATAACAACCCACTACAAATTACAAGATGGCGCATTAAGAGCCTCAATTATGCCAAAATTGTGTTGGCAAGTGAATATAACCAAAATATCTTGAGACTTTTTGGATGTTTAAGATGCAGCTAAAAAATCATCCTACTTTGGAATTATCTTTTGTAAGCTATAATGTTGAAGGTATTGGTGGAATGTTAGAATTATAGTCACCATGAAGATTATGTAATGTTTATTTAGATTTTGAATAATGAATCTGCATGATAATGGTTGGTTATGAATATAGTATAATTATAATATTTATTTTTCTTATCTAATTTAAAAATTAAAAAAGAGGAATTTGCTTGGTGATTTTTTTAGACATTTTTGGGCACTTCAACCCCAATAATAAATGTCCATAAATTGAGGGCTCCTAAGTCCCTAAAAGTGTTGCTTCACTGCCTAAAGGAACAAGGTCAGCTGATTACATCATCTCCGAGAAGTTCTCCACTGAAAACTGCTCATAAATGGTCAAAACTGGACCATACTGAAAGCCCAGTGCAGAGGGTGCGATACATATCACCTTCCCAGTGTACAAGGTGCGATGCATACTAAATTTCTCCTCTGTAGGGTGTGATGGTCGTGAATGGACAAATGGCAGGGACAAAATGCGAGGTGGAAGATCATGGAATCTTCTAGAAGCTTCCCCTCTGGCACTCGCCTCTCTGTTTTTGACCAGGGATGAGTAAGAGATCATCATTCTCCAAGTGGAAGCAGGAACTATCAGAGAGAGGACACTAATCAAGATCCCAGAAGATGAATCACCTCCCTATAATCATCTATATATGGATCCCTTCATCACAGAGATCCAGAGGCTGGAATTTTGTATCTTATAGAGAAGTGTTGTTGGTATTCTGGTGTACATTCACAGTGTTGGGTGATCTAGCTTTGCTTGAGGTGAAGAAGGGCTTCCTAGCTGGAGGATGATGCTGGGTCAGAGCACATGGTTGTAATCTTCTTGCTACTTTTCATGTGAATAAAGCTATTCTTGTTTCCTTCCATATTCTTGTGTACTTGTTTATACATGAATGTATATGGTTAATACACATCTGATCCTGTATTATTTATAAATTTAGATCCTTGTTTCTTGCATAATAGTATGTTGCTGTGATTCCACAGGTTCTTTTGAAGTTGGGCAGACAAAGAAGAAGCAGTGAAGCTCTATCAAGAAGGAGAGGAAATCAAGCCCAAGGCTCAAGTTGGTCTTCGTGTTCCTCCTCTTATCTATTTTCATAAAAGGAAACAACAATAGACTTTGATTGTTTGTTTCTAAGATAGCCACCCATCTTAGTGGGAATAGTAGAATCTGAGTGGACACTATTCCCGGATAACAGGCCCATGGTGTGTGTGGGCTTGACACCCAACGTCACCATAGTCTTGCTCCCATCAATGTATTGTTGTGTTGAGGATCTCATAGTACGAGACCTCCCTGCTTTTTTGGTGTGCAGACTGTCGCCCATTTTACTAGTGCCCATTTGCGACTTTACCCTGAGGAACCCTAGAGAAAGTTGCATTACATGTCTTTGATCTTTTTAAGCACCCATTTCAGCACTGCGAGTATTGAGAAAAGATAACGAGGCATATATTGCAATACTGCCTTTATCAAAATAAGCCTGCTTGCCATGTTCAGAGCTCTGTAAGTCCATGATGATAGTCGACCTTCAATTTTCTCAAGCAGGTTCTTCCAGGATGCATGTTTTAAGGCCTAGTCTATCAGTGGAGCACCCAAATTTTTGGATGGAGGTTTGGCTGGTGAGAAGTTGATGATTCGGGAAATGACTCTTTGGGTTGCAGGGGGAGTATGAAAGAAGAAAATTTGAGATTTTTCAGTGTTTATTGTGGTTCCTAAAGCCATAGAGAACGTGTCTAGCAGGGCTTTGAAAGAGTGATCTTCATGGACTGAGGGGTGTCCAAACAACATATTATCATCCACAAATTATTGATGAGTGATGGCATAGGTTCCATGGGCATAGAGGCCTCTGAGGTCTTGGGAGTGAAAAACCTGCTTTATTAGGCAGCTCAAACCTTTTGTCATGAGGACAAAAAGGAAGGGAGATAATGGATCCCCTTGAGGAATTCCTCTAGAGGGGGAGAAGGCACTTGAGAGGACACAATTAACTAAGATAGAGAAGAAGGTGGATTATATTGGATTCATAACCCATCTGACCTAGGTCGGGCTAAAACCGAAGGTTGTAAGCATTTGTTTTATGTAAGTCCAGCTTAATTTGTCAAAAGCTTTAGATAAATCAATTTTGAGAAGCATACTTGCCTGTTTGTTTCTCTTTAAGGAATGTATGATCTCATGAGTCAGTATTATGCCATCCAGGGTTTGACGACCTTCTACACAACCTGATTGTTCCGGTGAGATGAGGAGTGGGAGTAGCGGTTTGAGACGGTTGGTGATGACCTTCGAAATTATTTTTTATATAATATTGCAAAGGGCGATGGGTCTGAACTTATCCGGAGTACTCGGTTGATCTTCTTTGGGGATGAGAGCTATGAATGTTGCATTGAGAGAAGGAAGAAGCCAATGCATTCGAGATTCATCTACCACCTTCCATACCTCCTTTTTGATTAGTTCCCAGAAGCGATGGAAGAAGTTAGAGGTGAAGCCATCAGGTTTGGGGGCTTTCCCATCTTTCAGTTGAGTTGATGTTGATTCTACTTCCAACATAATAACCGGTGGCAGTAAGAGCTGATTGTGCTCTTTTGTTATGATTTTTGGAATATGCTGGAGAATTTTGTTTATAGCAAGCTATCTATTTGTTGGCAGCTCTTGATGTACCATTTTGAAATGGTTAATGAGCTCTCTCTCAATGTCTTCATGTTTCTCTAGTTGTTCTCCCTATTGATTATGAAGATGTGTAATGGTGTTATTCATTCTTTTTTGGATAGTAGTGTGAAGAAAGAATTTAGTGTTTTTTTCCCCTTCTTTTAACCATCTGATTCTTGATTTTTGTTTCCAGAGCATTTCTTCTTGCTTCCTTCCTTCTTCTAGCCATGTGAGAAGATCTTGTTCTTGAATTACTAGTGCCTTGGTTCTGCCGCCTTCAATGATTTTTTGCTGTAGCTCTATCATGCTTTGCTCGAGCAGTTTTTGACCTTGAAATATATTGCCAAAGTTAGCGTGATTCCAATGCTTGGTTTTCTTTTTGAGATACTTTAGCCATTGTTGAAATTGATACATAGTTGACCCTTTAGAAGGAGTGAAGTTATCCCAAGCTGATTTGACTATATTTTTGAAATCTGGGTGGGTGAGCCAGAATGTTTCAAATCTGAAAGGTTTCCTGATTGAGTCTCTAGGTCTTGTCCATTGAAGTGAAATGAGCCAATGATCTGAGCTTGATAGGGGAAGTATTGAAGTAGTAATGTCGCCTCCCAAATGTACTGAGTTATCTGAGATTAGAAATCTGTCCAACCTAGAGGTGATTTGTTGAGATCCTGATCTTTTATTATTCGAGGTGTAAAGACCATTATTGAATGGTAAATCTATTAGCCAGTTATTTTGTATGTAATCTTTGAAACCTCTACTTTCATTGTCTAATTTCACTTTGCCGCCTTTTTTCTCCTCTAGTTTAGTAATCATATTGAAGTCCCCACCGGTGATCCAAAGTGGATGTTTTCTTGTGGAGTTGAGAGTTTCCAACTTTTTTAGCAGCGCATTCTTTTGCATAGAGTCCTAAGGGAAGTATACATTTGTCAAATGACCATTTATATTGGTTCCTATGATGTGAAAAGAGGCCTGTATGAGATGATGGGAGGCATGAAAGTCTATTAGTGAAATGTTTTGCGTATTCCAAGCGATAGCAAGCCCTCCCGATGCTCCATATGCATCTACTGTAACAGTTTGGCATCCCGGCCAAGCTTTGGATAGAATAGAATCGAATGTGCTATTGTTGCATTTTGTTTCTTGCATGAATAATATATGGGTTTTTTCATGTTTTTGATCATCTTGTATTTCCCGGGATTGTTGAGTCCTCTTACATTCCATGAGATGAGCTTCATGGTTGACTAGTTGGTAATGATCTATAATATTTGGTCAGCTTGGAGCACCTGCCGGACTCCACTAAAATTTCCCCAATGAGGATGGTATGTTGTAAATATGTCTTTCTGCCCCTTTTCTTTCCATCTTTGGTGGTGTGTTTCCCATCCCTACTGCTTCCTTGTTGTATACCGAAGGTTCTTTGTTGTTGTACTCTTGAGAGTACTACTTCCAAATTTTTGAGCTGCCTGTCCGGTATTTTGTCGAACTCCTTCTTTTTGCAAGCTTGTTCAAGACTAAAGATGTCTAGGTCTCCTAGATGAAAGCTCTCTGGCTCTTCTTCCATGTGACTTTGTTGACTACTCTTAGCCATGAGGTGGGTTGTTTTGATTGGGTTTGTCAGAAAATTGTCAATTTCCATTCCTTTTGCTGACCATTGGGCTTTGTCTTCTCCTTGGAAGGGGGTAAGTTGAGAAGCTATTAGCTATTGGTCTAATTTATTTTCCTGTAGAGGCCGACTGGAAGCATTGAGAATGGGTACGGTGGATGACTCGGTGGTTGGCATGGTAGATAACTTAACTGATTTGGATATATCTGATTCTGGCATGTCTGGGTTAGATAGAAGATCAAAATTTTTGCTGGTGGATTGGTACAACTAGTGAGCTCCAGTATTGCAAAAATGATGCTGCAACTCCTGGGACTCCCTTCTTTACTTTTATCAACCTGGTTGTTTGTAACAAACTTGGAAGTGACAGTGCTATATGCACAAGTACTAGCTCTTGCCGCAGGCTGTCGCTTGATCAGCTGGCACAAGTCTGCTAGGAGCTTAAGCCAACTTCTATGATCTCTTAGAAGAAGCTTTTAACTGTGATGGATGAAAGCTAACTCAAAAGAGGCTAGTCTACTTGAACAAAGAAACTGAAAACTGAAAGGAAATGCAAACCCTAGTAAACCCTAGTTTTACCGGCTAACCCTACTGGTGCAAGAAAAGAGATGAAAGCTGTGGAAATGGATGAAATTGGATATTGGAAAGGTAAAATGCATGTGACTAAGCTACTTCTAAAGGAAAATATGGAAAAAACATCTTTTTGCATTTTTGAGTAATTTTGCAGAATTATTATGCATGTGCTTTAACTATTTTTGACTATGCAGAGGTTGATTGGCGAAAGGAAATGGAGCGGGTACTTGCAGGAGGTTGGGTAGGTGAGAAGAGGGCCTAAGGGGTCCCTAGCACCCTTCCAAAGAGTCTCACAGTGATCAGATCTCAAAAAACTGCTCACGTGAACTTCTACAGGAAGTCTGCAGGGGTTCTACAGGATGTTTTACGGGAAGTTCTACAGGAAGAGCTGAAAGAGGATTTTAGAGGGTTGATGGTGGAAAAATGGCGGGAAAGTGGAAATGGAGGATGGATGAGGATATGAAGGAGTCTAGGACCTGGTGAATGAAGCTAAGGAGTGATGAAGGTGGTTGGATTTGTTCAAGGATGGAGGGAGCAATGCTGCACAAGAATGTAGAAATTAGGGCAAATTGGAAAATTGTGGCAAATGAAGGGAAGGAATCTTGGATTAGGGGTTGAAGTAGGTTGTATGATGGAGGATGGATAGGCAAGGATGTATGATAGGTGCTCTGCACATTATTTTCAAAAACTGATCGAACAAAGACCATAAAAACCAGAGATATATCTATTTTGACCTAATCTGACCTAAAAACCAGAAACATGATAAACATAAGTTTATAGACAGGAAATAATGCAATATAACTATGGAAACTAAGCAAGAATAGATCTAAACATGCAAGTACAATTGGTATCAAGTTTTCCAACTAAAAATCTAACACTAGCAATTGCATGGAAAGGCAAAAACAATGTTTTTGTGGCAGTAAGTATGCCTTGGCCTCAGCTCGTGATCCCAAGGAGGGAGAGATGAGATCAAGGATTGCTTGATGGCCTTTTTGCAGATATTTTCTGTTACCAAACTATCAAATCAACTTGAAGCATGAAAAGCTATTCTATAATAAAAAACAACCTAAGTAACAAAGCAAGATCTTAACCTAAATAACATAAATTATTCTATGAATGCAAGGAAAACACATAAAAGTACACAAAGGAGGTACTGGCACTTTGGTTGGGCCCAAAATCAAGAGATACAACCTCCTAAGAAAGCTTAGAGCTGGTGCAAAGTGAAATTTATCTCCATTACTCAAAAAACAATCATGTCACAAAACTGTTTACTGCAAGAGCTCGAAAATGAGTTGAAATGCAAAGCTGCACTAAAGTGAAAAAAACAATTGTTCAATAACTAAACTACCAAGGCTTGAAGCCTTCCTACTTATGCACCATGAGGACTCCCAACAACCCTCCTTAACTTTAGGAGCTTGGCTGCTCAAACTGCAGTTAATCAACCACTTAACCAAATCTGCTCGGCTGCCCATTGAAATCATCTTTGGTGGGCTATTGAACTCTGAGTTGATGGTGGAGAACTCGAGGAAGGGGTCATTTAGTGCAGGAGACACCCTTCCTACAACTCCTTAGCCTTGTTCCTTCATATTTGGCTGTCAACTTGCTCATAAATGCTTGACCTTGGTCCAAAAGATGTCCAAAAATCTGCAATAAGCACGTATTAGATTTTGTGGTCAAGTGACTATTCTCATTCATTCAATTAACATAAATATATTCAAAAGCATGCATAAAACTATGAAGAATGGTGGATTAATCGAGAATAATAGGCAAAATGAGCCCAACAAGTTACCCATTTTTAGGGCTCATCATCACCCCTGCTGAATGTGTTACTCATCCTCTGTGCAACTAATCCAGCTCATCATCTTTGATTGCTTTGAATTCCTCTCTAACATCCCAGGCTTCCAAGGTTGTTTCCTCTTCTCGGTCATGAAACCCTGCTTTTCTCTCTACCTCCTCCCATTGCCTGTGTTCTTCTTCTTATTTGACCCCTTCCAACAGTCCAAAAAGCAATGGAGGACTGAACTTTAGGCCAATCTAGTTGGCCTTCAGATTTTGCATTGACTATTTGTAAAGGGGTACTCTGGCCAAAGCCTCCCGATCCTTGTTGGGGAGCGATACTCTCTTATTTCAGACTGTGGGACAATGTGTTCCATCTCCTTATGCAAGCATGAATGAAATTATCACCCAATAGTCTTTCCATGTCCTCAAAGTGAGCAATGTCCTAAGCTTGTCTTTCAATGTAGTCTGGGAGAACCTGAGGGTTGTTGGCCAGGTGCTGAGGGGCATACACTAAAGCTGAGGGATCTTGTGGTTCTGCTTTGATCATGAGTGGCTCACTTAGCTCCCTGTCCATAACTTTTCAAATTTCTGCTGCCCTCTTTTCCTCATGGTTTAACCAAGAGGCCATGGCCATTAGTTGCACATCTCCCAATGCTGCATTGGGGTCCCATAGATTCATGTTTGGAAGTGCCAAGTTGTGTAAATAGAATTCTGCTAACTTGGCCTTATCTTCAGCTGAGCTACTGTCACACAAATACATGAACTGAGTGTAATTTTGGAATGGAATGGTTCCCCTTTAGGCCAGTGTCTTAATTTGAAATTGCAACCATTGATCTTTAAGATATAATGCATATGACTTAGTAGGTTGCCTACGTTGTAAGGCTTCTACTACCCAGCTGGCCATGTAGGCCATTTGGGCTTCTTTCTCTTGCACCTGTTGTTTTAAAGCCTGTATTTCTTCTGCTACCTATGAATCCTTTTCTTGTAGCAGTTTTGTCAGCATTCAACATCAGTTGGGAGCTTTTCCTCTCTCTGCTATTCCTCGATTGTTTCCCTGTTTGCTAGAGGTCCTTCTTGTTGCTGCTGCTCTCCCACAATGGACGGCCTATCTTCCTTATGACCTTCTTGTAACTGCAACTACTTTCTCAGCAGCTCATTCTCTTCCTATAATTTGGCTCTCTGACTGCTTTCCATGTGCCTCACCATGGCCAATGCTTTTCTTGATTCTTTTAGTTGTTCCTCCAGGTGGCCTATGTCTGCAACACCCTTGGATTTGGCAATCCTCATCCAAGTGTGAGTCCCAACCCGCTCTTGTTCCAATGCAAAGAGAAGTGGTACACCAAACTTTTGTGGGATGATCTTCCCACGTTCTAACATGTTGTAATATGATCCCAAGCTAGGCTGAGGGCTTGGCTCCAGTATCTCTTCGGTATTTTCTTCTCCCTGTGATTGTTGGGCTACCTTCTCCTCCAATTTCTTAGTCTCTTTTAACTTCGCTAGAGTTTCCTGTAGAGATGTTTCAGCTTCCTATAGAGCTATTTTTGAGTCCATCATCCTAATTCTTTCTCTCCAGGTGGAGGTTTTTGGGCTTCCTCTTTCAGAGGTGATAGATATCTTTAAAGGAGACTCTTCTTTCAGTTTAGTGGTTGTGTCCTCAATGATAATTGCTTCCTTTGATTGTGGCTGGGGTTTGCCCACTTTGATCCTTGTGCTTCTCCTGCCTTAAAGTACATGGAGGTTTGCCTATTTCTATTTCCTTTTTGTTTTGCAGGTGTGCTTAATGCAGCAAGCACAATTGCTGACTCCCTTGCCAACGTCTCCGGGGATTTCTCTTCCTGTTGGTATTTTTCTTCGCTTCCTGTAGAAATCTCTGTGTCCACTATTTCTGTCTGTATGACTGATATCTTAGGGTTCGCCTTTCCCTTTTCCTTCTGGGTTCCATCTTTGGCTATGGCAACCTTCATTTGGGCTTTCTCGGCCTTTTCCTTTCTACTCCATATCCTCTTTTCCCTTGCTGTTTTTGCTGTTGTTTCTTTCTCTGTTTTAGGCTCAGCAGTCTTGTCAATTTATTTATATTCTTCTTGTGCTTCCTCTATTTTCACTCTACTTGAATGTCTTGTGTTCCCTTATCATTATTTTTCTCAATTTCTTTAGTGTGCTCCCCCTCCTCATTGCTGGATGGGGTGATGTTTTCAGCCAAAGTTCTAATGTCGTCATCCCTAGACATGTTTCTGAAGATTTCCCAAGATATGGGGAAAATATAGGTGTGTAAAGCATCTTCCACCAACAGTTTGATGAGCCCATGGTGGGCCAACTGATCTAGGATCCCTTCATTTAGCTTTGTACCACATTCAATTAAGGACTAAAGAAGGAAATATGTGATGCTCAGTTTCTTGGTTGGAGGCAAGTCAATCCCATGCCTTAATTTAGATAACAACCTGAAATGATATCCATAGATGATGCTAAACCTCCCTTCACATGTGATGTAATTCATAATTTGATAACTAACATCAATGCAGAGAGGAGGCAAGCTTGTCCTTCTAACTCTGTTTTTGTCTTCTATAGGATGCTCCTTGGGCAGAAAAAATGTTTTCTTAGCAACTTGGCCCAATGATCTCTCTTCTTTGCTCCAAGGGAGCCCCAATGGTAGACCAGTAATTCTACTGATGAGCTCAGGGGTGAGTTCTAGGGTCAAACCCCTAAAACTAACTGTGGCATGTGTCTTTGAATGCGGTCTCAGGGACATTAAAAACTCTTCAGTTATCTCCTCATCATGACCCTAAATTTTGTCAAAGAAGGATATCCAATTTTTTCAGGTGAAAAGGTCCACCACCTCAGGGTGCTCGTGCAACTTGCAGGGTGAGCGTTCTTTCCTTATGAATCCTCCTGGCATGGTGTTAAGTGATTTTTTTATGTTTTAACTAGAAGCGAAAATGCTTAGGAAAACAAACAGTCAATCATTGGAATAGAGGATAGCTGAATTCGGTTTCTTCTGAACCCCAGAAGGAATTTCTCGTGTGTTCCTTACAATATCAAATAGCAATAATTCCCTTGTTTTAAGACTACTGTCACCCAGAATTCGACTGTCTATTTATGAAAAGAAGAATTTTACTCTTATAGAACAGAGCATAAGGACACAGGTTCTCTTCTTAGCACATAGATATGTAAATTTAGTTTTTTATTTTCACACATACAGGGTGGCCTCTACTGCTGTAGGAATCTTCCTTACAGGAGAATTTAGAAATGATGAGGATATTTCAGAATGCAGAAGAAGAACTGGGTAAACGCAGTGAAATATGCAGGCAAATTTTCACGTTTTTTTTCTCAATGCACAGGCAGACTTTTACTCTCATTTTTCAAACTAATGCCGTTCAATTCACTACCTTGTACAAACAAATCATGCACAGAGAAGTTTTTTCAAGCCTATCTCGTTTGGAGCTTCAAATTCAATGAAAATTCTGGGTTTTCCTTCCACAGAGCTGTTCTCTGCCTTTCCTATAGAACCCTTCCTGTAGAAGGCTCCTAGTTCCTGTAAAATGAATCTATGCTTTTGATAGAGCCCGATAGTCGGGAGATTTTCGAAAACAGGCAGAAAAACTGGTGGAGGACGACTGGTTAACTGTTCTAGAAGCGGTGGATATGTACTCCAGTCAAGAACGTCGTGAGTGCAGAATGAACAGAAGGTGGTGCATGTTTCAACTGAGCGTCTTTTAACTACGGCGTGATTCGTGGCAAGGGGATGAGGTGGCCAGATTAGACCGTTGATCCGACGTCACAACCATAATGTTTCTGACTGCCATCACCTCCTCTCTCCTATTATCCACCGCCACCACTACCAGTCCTGACGATTTATCCCTAAATGGACACTCCACACGTGCTGGCTGCACATCTAATCAATGATTTTGAATGTAATAGGGCTCGTTTGGATTCCACGAGGATATGTAACTGGCCAAGGGTGGCCAGTTGACTGGCCATTGATTCCACTCAATCTAAACCATTCCCATAGTGATGCAGCTTTTAAATATGATTTATGCAATTGAAGAATGAGTTTAGGCACTTACTTCCGTGGTCGCGGCCGTGTTATGTAGATTCTGGGTTTTGGAACCCATTCCTTCATCTGCTGTTGCTGCATGCACACTACATGATTGGCCTCAACTACTACTGATGTTCTTACGTTCAAGAAGTTCTCCATGCATGTCTCTTCTGCCATACTTTGCTGTCCCTGTCTTTGGAGTATGTCTTTCAGAGGGATCAGTTGCTACATGATTCTTGTAGGATGTCATGTGGCTGCTTCTCCTCCTAGAATGCAAACTAGAATGAGCAGGGCTATACTGCTGACGAGGGTCTCGGCTAATGAGGAGACTAGATGGAGGGTAATAGGTCTGGTGGGTGAAAAACTGCTGCTTTATTTATCATTAAAAAGTTTTTGCTGGCAGTATGAAGAAAATAGGATTTTTGTGTGTGACTGTGCAGGAACATAAAAAATGAGTGCAATGGAGGTGTACAGAAATGGAAAAAGGACGACATATGGTGATGGATGAAGCAGGGATGTTTACAGACCTCATAGATAGATTCCCAACTTTCGGGTTCTCTTCTGAGATCGATTTTGGCTTGTTTGTAGGTTCTATAGGATCTTCTTGTAGAAGACACAAAACTTCCTGTAGAAGGTGAAATCTTAGCCTGAATGAGGCCAAATATTAGGAAAGGGTAGTGGTCATGGAGGAATGGATTGTGAGGGATGCTTGCAGCCTAGTGCTGACCTATGTCTTTGTCTTGTGCAATCCTCCTAACCTGCAATGTCCTTCCTGCAACCTACAATTATTCAACAAAAATTAGGTTTATTTTTCTTTTTCTCTTTTCTTCTTTCTTTTATTTTTTATTTTTGTGTTCAAGGTGTGGGTGGAGTGGAGACAGGGGTCTGATCCACTACCAACACTGATTTATCCAGAGTTTCAATGAAATCCTGCTTAGAAAGGGGCTTCCTGTAGATTTTCAATCTATGCCCATTGACGAGCATGGGGATGGCTTCTTCATCAATGGTCCTGATAAGGACTGAACCATTTTCGTTGCATTTCTCCACTGTATATGGTCCTAGCCATCTTGTCCTCAGCTTCCATTTGAAATCCTTGTATGTTGAATCATATAACAGTGCCCAATCTCCTGGCTGAAATTGCTTTTCTTTAAGGTGTCGGTCATGCCATATCTTCCTTTGAAGTTGGACCTCCTCTGAGTCGAGAAGGGCCTGCATTCTCTGTTCATCTAGTCCATTCAGCTGAAGTAATCTTTCCTGTTGTGCATGGATAAGATCTAGGTCCAGCTGAGCTGCCAACCTCAATGTGTTATATTCAAATTCTATGGACAGCAAAGCCTTCTTCCAGTAGACCAACTCATAAGGTGTGAAACCTATTGTAGTTTTCCAAGTAGTGTTGTAGGCCCAAGTGGCCTCAACCAAGCGATTTTCCCAATCTTTTCTACTGCTGCTCATCACTTTAGTCAAAATCTCTTCCAAAGCTCTGTTAGTGACTTCCACCTATCCATTTGCTTGTGGATGATAAGGGGTGGAAGTTTTGTAGTTAATCCTGTGATGAGCGAGCAGGTCTTCAATCAGGTTAGAGGTAAACTGACTTCCTTGATCTATGACTAACTATCTTGGGTAGCCGAACTTGTAGAAGATATTTTCCCTCAAAAACTCAGCCACTTTTTCTCCAGTTCCTGCCTTGATTGCCTTTGTTTCTGCCCACTTTGTTAGGTAGTCTGTGCACACAATGATGTAAGACTTTTGGTTTGAAGGAGGGTTGATAGGACCCACAAAGTCCATGCCCCACTTCTCAAATGGCTTGAAAGTCACTTGAGGTTGGAGGGGCATTTCATCCCTTGGATTTAGTTTCCCCATCCTATGACATCCGTCACATTGGCTGATGTATCTCCTGACATCTTGATGAAGAGTGCACCAATAGTAGCCTACCTGTAGAATTTTGAAAGTTTTTCTGCAAAGTGGCCTCCACAGGGCCCATCATGACAGGTTAGGAGGATGTCAAAAACTTCCTCCTCCATGATACAATGCCTCAACATCTGATCCGGGCCAAGTTTAAATAGGTTTCCCCCAATCCATGTGAATGGGGCACTTTTCTTCACGATCTTGCTCTTCTCTTTTGAGGATAGGTGTGGCGGGAACTCTGCTGAAACCAAGTAATTTGCTATATCAACGAACCATAAAGAGAGTACTGAAATAGAAAACAGGTGTTCATCTGGCATTTGATCATCCACCATCCCTTCTTCACCTGCAGACAAATCTAGTCTAGGCAGAAAATCAGCAACAACATTTTCCTTACCTGGCTTATGAACAATGGTCAAATCAAATTGCTGCAATAAAAGTAACCATCTAATGATACAAACATTTACATCAGGTTTATTCATCAAATACCTAATTGAAGCATGATCAGTGTGTACGAATGCTTGATAACCAGTGATGTAGTTTCTGAACTTGTTTAGGGAATGGACTATAGCTAGGAGCTCTTTCTCGGTTACGGTATAATTTAACTCTGCGTTGGATAGGTTTTTACTAGCAAAATATATGGCATAGGGTAGATTCTCTTCAACTTGTCCTAAGGCTACTCCTATGGCTTTGTTCGAGGCATCTGTGTGAATGTGGAAAGGTAGGGCCCAGTTTGGACCTCTCAAGATTGGGGCAGTTACCAACTTACCTTTCAACGCATCCAGAGCCTCTTGACAGTTGTCAGTCCATATAAACTCAACATCTTTCCCCAAAAGACCAAACAATGGAGAGGCTAGCTTACTGAAATCTTTAATGAATCTTCTGTAATATCCTGCTAAGCCTAGAAAACTTTGAACATCTCTTACCTTTTGAGAAGGTGGAACCCTTTGGATGATAGCAATCTTGTTGGCATCCACCTGTAATCCTTGCTAAGAAATTGTATGACCTAGCACGGTCCCTTCAGTCATCAGGAATTCACATTTTTCTGGACTGAGGGACAAGTTCATTTCAATACACTTGGTTAAAACTTTTCCCAGGTTAGTCAATGCTTCTTGGAAGTTGGACCCATAAGGAGTAAATTCATCCATATAGATTTCCACCGAATCATGAACCAGCTCAGCAAATATGCTCAATACTGCTCTCTGGAAAGTGGTAGGAGCATTGCATAACCCAAAGGGAAGGACCTAGTAGTGAAAGGTACCCCATGGACAAGTGAAAATGGTCTTATCTTGGTCTTCCAGGCTGATTTGGATCTGATTATACCCGCTAAACCCATCTAGGAAGGAAAAGAACTTCTTCCTTGCAAGTCCATCTAACACTTGATCTATGAAAGGAAAAGGGAAATGGTCCTTCTTGGTGGCTTTGTTAAGTTCTTGATAATCGACACAGATTCTCTACTTCCCGTTTTTCTTGGGCACAAGCACCAGAGGAGAAACCCACTCGCTATCAGAGATGGGGTAGATGAATCCTGCATCCAACAACTTTTTCAGTTCTTCTTTGACAATGTCCTTAAGGGCTGGATTCATTCTCCTCTAAGGTTTGCTGACTGGTTTACAATCCTCTTTAATGTAAATGTGATGGGTACATACCAAATGGTGGACTCCTTTCATCTCGTTATAGCTCCAAGCAAAAGCATCCAAATGGTGGTTCAATAAGCTACACAACTCCTTCTCTTGAGAGGGGATAGGGATGAGTTGATCTTCAAGGTTCTTTTAGGTCCGAATTCCACATTCTTAACTCGGGGAGAGGTCGGATCAGCCAAACAGAGATCCACTAAAGCGTTGGCTTGGGTGTCTTCTACCAACTCTTCTAATGGCAGCACACTGGGAGGTGGATTTTGAATCAAATTCTCAATAAGGTCATCCTCAATTTGAGGACCTCCCCTGGTGGCTTCCACTGTGCACATTGGTGTAGAGTAGACTTCATCCTCATCTTCCTCCTCCAACCAGAGAGGTAAGTCATGTTTTAGTAGAGGTTGGGTAGGAGGATAAAGGACTAGCTGTTTGGACATAGGCCCATTCTTGATGGTCATGATCCTAGCTCGACAACTGATGTAAGCATATGTAGTAGCTAACCAAGGCCTTCTCAAAATGAGGGGGTATCTTGTGAGTTTTTCCTTTGGATGAAGGACCAAGAAGTCCACAGGGTACTCCCAAGAATCAACGAAGACCATGACATCTTCCACAATCCCTTCGGGGGTCACGGTGGAGCGGTCTGCTAACTGCAGTACTGTAGAGGTCTTTCTTAGGGAACTCTGAATGTTGAGTTTGAGCATAGTGTCCCTGGTCATCACATTAATGGCAGCCCCTAGATCAGTCAGGGTGTGGGGGATTATGGTGCCATTGATGTGAACATCAACTACAGGACTCTTAGGTTCTAGATATTTTGGACAGATTACTTGTCCCAACATTAGGTTAAACAGTTGTCCTATGACATTGATAGTTGGTGCATCTCTCTTGCGCTTGCCTAGGTTCCTGAAACACTTCTCTTTGATCAATTTGTTGTACATTGGTACATCTTTTATGGCCTGGAGAAGTGGTATTTTCACACATAACTATCTAAGCTCGCCCATAAGTTCAGTCTCTTCTAGGTTTGGTTGCATGGTTCCAGTTAGTCTCTCAGGAAAGGGTGGAATGGCTTTGGGTTCACTTTCTTGTTTCTCTTCCTCATCCTCCTTAGGAGGAGGTTGGCTATCTGGGAGGACCTTCCCAAATCGTAGGTTGATCTCCTGAATCTCCATAGCATAGGTAGGGCATGTTGTCTCTCCAGTATATACCTGTTGGGCCTGTCTGTTATTGGGGTTTGGGTTTGGTTGAGTAGGCATCTAGGGTTGTCTTGGAGGAGCAGGAGGTAATGGTTATGGTTGAGCAAGTGGTGGAGGCAAAATAGCGGGAGGAGAGTTGTATTGGGGCCTCCACCCCTGTTGAAGTGCATTCCACTGAGGTTATGACTGAACATGAGAATGAAATGAATGAGCAGCAGGTTGAGTATGGTATTGAGATGGGTATGACCAAGGAGGGGATGCGGACCAAGAAGGATGAGTAGGGGGACCCCAAGAAGGTATGTGAATGGATTGGTTGGGGTTGTAATAAGTTTTGGATGTCCCTTGCATCCCCTGCTGGTAAGGTCTGGATCCATGTGGTCTCGTTTGGTTTAGGAAGTAGAGTGGTTCAGTGGCTCCTTCAGCCCCTCGGTACATAGCTTTAAGTTCGGGTAAGGTTGGGTACTGGTTTGTAGGGTGGTCTTCCTCACAAACAAAACATACCTCTACTGAGTGCAATGGACAATCGTTCCGAGGATGTTTCCTTGTACATTTGGGACAAAAGATGGCCAATTCCCTCTCAGCTTCCTCTTTCTTCTGTTGGATTTGGAGAATATCTAGTTGCATGGCAATGGTCTGTCTCATCTCACTTTTAAGGTCTTCTATCTGATTTGCAAACTCATGTTTGGAGAAGGTGGTGTTGGCTAAAAGTTGATTCCCCCTACCTCTTTTCTGAGTTGCCCTAGAATGGTTTCTAAACACAGCCTTTATGTCATCATAAGGTAGTTGATAGATGTCTCCTCCAGCTAGTAAATGGAGGGTATCTAGAAGGTCTTTAGGGATTCCTTGGAGCAGAACCAGCTTCAGAGATTCGGGGTCAAGTGTGCACCTGACCCTTTTATAATTGAGTTGGAACCTTTCTTCATAGTCTTCTAAAGATTCATTGCTTCCCATGGTCATCCGAAAGATTTCTCCCTTCGTTTCCTTCGACCTACAGTAATCCCAGTATTTGTTGTTAAAGGTTTGCTGCATCTGAGCCCAAGTTCTGATACTGTTTCCAGGTAACCCCATGAACCAGCGTAGTGCTGCATCCTTGAGGGTAGAGGGAAAGAGTTTCAACTTTTGCTTGTCTTCTGCATAGTCATAGGTTCGACAAAGGACAAAAAAATCAAACAAGAAGGTATCAGGGTCTTTAGTGGTCAATCCATGGAAGTGAGGTAAGGTTGAGGGACTTATGTTTTTCATTTTTGTGTCCCCATTTGTCTCTCGGACAGGAAAGGCACCTTCTATTCTCTCCTCATCTCCTATACCGTTTCTGTGTTTAGCCATGGTCTCAGGAGGAATGTTTTCTTGCTCTTCTTCTATTAGAGGGTCTTCATGTATCTCTGGAGGTTTACTGCCACCGAAGAAGAGAGAAGGGTGACTCAGTGATGTGGTGGGGGTGTTGCGTAAGAATTTTCCTGAATTGTCTCTATTCCTACGAGGCATGAAATGAAATTTTTTGGTTGATTTTTGTGTTTTTCTCTGATTGTACCTGCAAAACTGAATTTGATTGAACAACAAATTGCAACTAACTAAAGTAAACTTTGCTGGAATGAAAATTGCAGAATTGAAATGAAAGCAGGAAATGACTAATCTGTGCTACTGAAATGAAATTGCAGAAATAAAATCTAAGCTACGCTTGAAGAATTGAAATTGCAGAATTGAAATGCTAATCTACGCTTGCAAAACTGAAATGCTAGTGTAGGAAAGCAGGAAATGTCTAGTCTACTTTTGCGGAAATGAAATTGTGGAATGGAAATGAAACAACTACTCTACGCTTACTGAAATAAACTATTTAGCAGAAGGTTGCAGTGGAAAATAGAAGAAAAGTAGCAATAAAAAATACTCTAATGCTTCCTCAGAAACGACGCCAAAAAGATGGTGAGCTATAGTATTGTAGCAATGATGCTGCAACTCCTGGGACTCCCTTCTTTACTCTTATCAATTCGGTTGTTCGTAACAAACTTGGAAGTGACAGTGTTATATGCACAAGTACTAGCTCTTACCATAGGCTGTCACTTGATCAGCTGGCACAAGTCTGCTAGGAGCTTAAGCTAACTTCTATGAGATCTTAGAAGAAGCTTTTAACTATGATGGATGAAAGCTAACTCAAAAGTGGCTAGTCTACTTGCACAAAGAAGCTTAAAGCTGAAAGGACATGCAAATCCTAGCAAACCCTAGTTTTACCAGCTAACCCTACTGGTGTAAGAAAAGAGATGAAAGTTGTGGAAATGGATGCCATTGGATCTTGGAAAGTTAAAATGCATGTGACTAAGCTACTTCTAAAGGAAAATATGGAAAAAACATCTTTTTGCATTTTTGAGTAATTTTGCAGAATTATTATGCATGCGCTTTAACAATTTTTGACTATGCAGAGGTTGATTGGTGAAAGGAAATGGAGTGGGTGCTTGCAGGAGGTTGGGAAGGTGAAAAGAGAGCATAAGGGGTCCCTAACACCCTTCCAGAGAGTTTCATAGTGATCAGACCTCAAGAAACTACTCAGGTGAACTTCTACAGGAAGTCTGCAGGGGTTCTACAGGATGTTCTACAGGAAGTTCTATAGGAAGAGACAAAAGAGGATTTTAGAGGGTTGATGGTGGAAAAATGGTGGGAAAGTGAAAATGAAGGATGGATGAAGATGTGAAGGGGTCTAGGACCTGGTGAATGAAGCTAAGGAGTGATGAAGGTGGTTGGATTTGTTCAAGGATGGAGGGAGCAATGCTGCATAAGAATGTAGAAATTAGGGCCAATTGGAAAAGTGTGGCAAATGATCGGAAGGAATATTGGATTAGGGGTTGAAGTAGGTTTTATGACGGAGGAAGAATAGGTAGGGATGTATGGTAGGTGCTCTGCACATTATTTTCCAAAACTGATCGAACAAAGACCATAAAAACCAGAGATATATCTATTTTGACCTAATCTGACCTAAAAACCAGAAACATGATAAACATAAGTTTATAGACAGGAAATAATGCAATATAACTATGGAAACTAAGCAAGAACAGATCTAAACATGCAAGTACAATTGGTATCAAGTTTTCCAACTAAAAAACTAACACTAGCAATTGCATGGAAAGGCAAAAACAATGTTTTTGTGGCAGTAAGTATGCCTTGGCCTCAGCTCATGATCCCAAGGAGGGAGAGATGAGATCAAGGATTGCTTGATGGCCTTTTTGCAGATATTTTATGTTACCAAACTTTCAAATCAACCTGAAGCATGAAAAGCTATTTTAATCATCAAAAACAACCTAAGTAACAAAGCAAGACCTTAACCTAAATAATAGAAATTATTCTATGAATGCAAGGAAAACACATAAAAGTACACAAAGGAGGTACTGGCACTTGGGTTGGGCCCAAACCAAAGAGCTACAACCTCTTAAGAAAGCTCAGAGCTGGTGCAAAGTGAAATTTGTCTCCATTACTCAAAAAACATCATGTCACAAAACTGTTTACAGCAAGAGCTCGAAAATGAGCTGAAATGCAGAGCTGCACTAAAGTGTGAAAAACACCTATTCAATAGCTAAACTACCAAGGCTTTAAACCTTCCTACTTATGCACCACGAAGACTCCCAATAGCCCTCCTTAACTTTAGGAGCTTGGCTGCTCAAATTGCAGTTAATCAACCACTTCACCAAATCTGCTCGGCTGCCCCTTGAAATCATCTTTGGTGGGCTGTTGAACTTCGAGCTGATGGTGGAGAACTCAAGGAAGGGGTCATTTAGTGCAGGAGACACCCTTCCTACAATTCCTCAGCCTTGTGCCTTCGTATTTGGCTGTCAACTTGCTCATAAATGCTTGACCTTGGTCCAAAAGATGTCCAAAAATCTGCAATAAGCACGTATTAGACTTTGTGGTCAAGTGACTATTCTCATTCATTCAATTGACATAAATATATTCAAAAGCATGCATAAAACTATGAAGAATGGTGGATTAATTGAGAATAATATGCAAAATGAGCCCAATACGTTACCCATTTTTGGGGCTCATCAACAACGGAGGTGGGCATAGTGTTTCTTGGCCATGGGGGGGTTTTTTGGTGTGCTTATTTCTATTTGCAACTTTGGTGAACCCTTCAGAGTCAGATTTTTCCACATGGTCTGAGGGTTTAGGGGATGCATTTAAGCGATAGTCACAAAATAAATGGCCATCAGCGTGACATTTCCTGCATCTAAAGGGCACATATTCATAATCTATGAGTTGAATCCATTCAAAGTCATCATGAAGGAGGCTTACCGAGTCCATGAGAGATTTTCCAAGTCTCATGTAAACGCATATGTGAGCATATGATGTGTACTGATGGAGCTTTGCTTCCTCTGCAATCTTTATGAATTCTCCTAGCCCATTGCTAATAGCTTTGAGTGATTCTTTATCCCAACATTCTAGAGGTAGGGAGTACATTCGAATCTAGACTAGTGCCCAGCTGAAGTCTTCCTTGTATGGGTTGAATCCTTCTATCCAATCTCTTAGATATAGACTCGCAGCATTGAAAAATAGGGGCCTCCATCGAGGATGCGGTTTCTGTCTTCAATGTAGTTGAAGATGGTCGTGAAAAATCCTTTTGGGCCCAGCTGAAGGGTAACATGCCTTTTTGACTTCCATTTTGAGGCTATCCATCCTTGCAGGGCTTTCTTAGTAGGTTAGCAGCCTATGAATTTACCGATAAGCACACGATCCTTCATATACTCTATTTGGGCATTGATTCTATGGCTTGGTAGATCTATCTTGGGGTGTTCCACTGTGATAGGCTTGCATGTTGAAGACATTGCCTTCTTTGGTTCTTTAGGTCTTGTGGAGGTGTACTCCTTTCCTTTGTTTAGATCTTCCTCTTCCAGATACTGTGCAGGTTGGAGCGACGACTATTCCATTCTCTCGGATAAGGGCTGTTCATTTTCTTTCCCATTTGGCCTGCTTCCATTGTTACTGCCTATGGGGGGAGGCCATAGGGCCTCCCCCATTTGAATGTTCATTGTTTGTGTCTGTCAGATCAGCTAAATCCGTGCTCGAAGTGTTACAACTTGTTTCTAACGGTTTGTTGCCTCTGTCTTTGTGCCATGGAAGGGTTTGTCAGAAACCCTCGTCTGCCATTTTCCTTTGCTCTCTCCCCCTATGCCTTTATATTATTATTGTTAGGTCGACTTGGTTATATTGTGACCCCTTAGACTCCTATATATAGAAAGGAGGTTTTGTCATTTTAATCATCCAAGAAATGTTCATTTGTGTAATGTAAAGGAGGTTTCCCCCTCGAAGAAGCTTATTTCTAAGGCGTTGATCTATCTTTTCTATCTTTTTGTGAGCTGGTTTCATAACATTTGGTATTAGAGCTTTGGATTCTAGGGTTTCGCTGATCCAAACAGGCCATCGTGGCATTTTCGCTATAAATTTTTTTCTGTAATGTTTCAGAAGCTAAAACAAAAACCCATTTAAGAAGAAATTGCACTAAACCTAGGATCCGAATTTCCTATCTTGTGTCACTATATTTTCAGAGATATGATCTGAGGAAGTTAGGGCTTTTGCAAGCTCCAAAATTTCATCTAAAAAAAGTCATCATAGAATTTTCGCTATAACTCTTTCACTACAAATTTTCAGAAGCTAAAAAAAAAAAAATCATTTGAGAAGAAATCTATCTGAACTGTGGTTCTGAATTTCAGATCCTGTGTCGCTATATTTTCAGAGATATAATATGAGGAAGTTAGGGTTTTTGAAGACCCCCGAATTACATTCCAAACAAGTCACCTTGGGAAAAATGTGATAACTTTCTCTTTGAGCATTAGATTGAATTTTCGTAAGAAGTTATAGAAAGAGGACAAGCTTTAGTTTTTTGGGTACCATTTTCAGATCCTAAGGTTGAGATAATGACCCACAGAACATCGTACAAGTTCACTCTACTGAGCAAGTCTATACTCAGGTCATCATGGGAGATTTGACGTAACTCTTCATTGGAGAATCCAATCTTGATCAGACTTGCAGAGTTAGAAATACTACTCAGAGGGTTACTTCAGGAAGAAATTTTAGACCTTGGAGATCTAAAATTACAAAAATACATCAGATTCAATATCAAGCTCCTACAAAGTAAAAAAAAAAGGTGTGTAGTTTTTTATTTTTTTGCATAAACTTGGTTTGAAAAATTAGTTTGAAGGAATTCAAAGGGCATATTGAAACATTATTATCAGTAATTGATGCCCTGAAGAAATAAAATGAAAACACCTAGTAAGCAACCTGAAATCTCTAGCATGACTCATGAAGAAGAAGAAGAAATGCAACATGGTATATCAAAATTACAAGACCAAGTGCAACAAGTGTCACTCGCACAAAAAGTAATAGAATCTAAGATGGATGGTTTAAAGAAAGACGTAGAAGCCAAGATGGATGGTTTAAAGAAAGGAATGGAAGCTAAGATGGATGGTTTAAAGAAAGGCATAGAATCTAAGATGAATGGCATGGAAGCTAAGATGGAAGGCATAGAAGCTAAGATGGACAATTTGAAGACAGATTTCAAGATAGATTTCAAGAGAAGCATGGAAGATTTGAAGACAGACATGGAAGATAGATTTGAAGATAGATTTGACAAAGTTTCTACAAGAAATTCTTACTAATGGTGAAAGGGTAGTAAAGGAAACTCATGATGAGAACAAAATAAATGTTAATCATGATTTCATAGACTCTAACGTTGGATCGAAGAACCACCTTGTTCCAAAGATCGATATGAGGAAGTTTGATGGCAAGGATCCCGTAACATGGATAATAGATATGGAGAAATTTTTCGATATCCATAATGTGCAAAACACAAAAGGTACGCACTGCAAATTTATATTTGGAACAAAATCAATTTGTATGGTATCGATGGATTTGCTCTCGTAAACAAATTATGACTTTAGCCAATTAATAAATCTCAAACAAAAGGGTTCAATAATGGAGCACATTAAGGACTTCCAAAAATTGAATATAAGGGTAAAATATATTCCATAGGAGCATAGGATTGATGTGTTCACAGGGACTTTAAAATATAACATCCAACATGAGGTTCGCCTTTGGGAACCAAATTCATTGGAGAAGGCATTCAGGTTGTCAAGAAAAATGGAAAGCAAAATTATGGCAACAAGGAAGCCTACCACTCACAATCATAAAGATGGAAGTGTTACTTCCCCTAGCCATCCACAACATACAAGGTTTACACCACAACAATTGGAAGAAAAAAGAGCAAAAGGGCTTTGTTATAGTTGTGATAACAAATACACTAAAGGTCATAAGTGTGCCGAGAAGAAATTATTTTACATAGATTGTGAAGAGAAGCAAGAAAAGCAACAAGAAGTGTCTAAAGAAGAGGATATACACCAAGAACAAACCTTTGAAAAAGAATAAATGAATCCAACCATATCTTGTAATGCATTGGCTGGAATTACCACTCCTCAAACTATCAAGATAGAAGGGCATATCAGGAAGAAAAAGGTAATAGTGTTGATTGATTTGGGAAGTACCCATAATTTTATTCAGTGTAAGATAGCCAAGGAATTGAATTGCTTCCTATATCCAACACCAGAGTTTCAAGTGATGGTTGCAAGTGGAGGAACCATAAATTTCTTAGGAAAGTGCCATAATATCAAGCTATCCATGGGAGGATATGTATTGAATAGCCCAATGCTTTCCATTCCAATGGGTGGCGCTGATGTTGTACTAGGAGTTCAATGGATACAATCCTTGGGTACAATGGCTTTTAATTTTCAAGAACTTTTCATGAAATTATCTTCAGAAAGAAAGGAAGTTGAATTAAGGTGTATCGCAGGGAAATCGGGAAAGATAATGAGCTCTAATGGAATGACAAAGCTTCTAAAGAAAGAACAACGAGGCATAATTGCACAATTATGCTCACTAGAGGTTCACATCGAAATCATCCATTTTTCCAGATCTCCAAAAAGTCTTGGAAAATCATTCCAAGGGATTTGAGACTCCCAAAGGTCTCCCACCTATTCATGATCATGATCATGCTATTAATTTGATTCCAAGAAGTGTTCCTCCAAACATCAAGACTTACATATATCTCTATGTCCAAAAGAGTGAAATTGAATGTATGGTTGTAGAAATCCTAGAGGCTAGTATAATTCAACCTAGTCAAAATTCTTTCTCTGCTTCAATAGTATTGGTTCACAAGAAGGATGGATCATGGTGCATGTGTCTAGATTATAGGGAGCTTCCCATTCCTATCATTGATGAATTATTGGATGAATTGCATGGATAAATTTACTTCACCAAGTTGGATCTTCATTCATGATATCATCAAATCAGAATGAAGACTGAAAACATTCCAAAAACAACATTTAGAACTCATGAGGGTCATTATGAATTTTTGGTCATGCCTTTTGGCCTTACTAATGCAACTTCTACATTTCAAGGTTTGATGAATTCAATTTTCAAACCCTTCCTTAGAAAATTTGTGTTAGTATTTTTTGATGATATACTAATCTACAACAAGTCTTGGAAGGATCATATTCAACATGTTGATAGGGTGCTCAAACTATTGGAGGAGAAACAATTATATGCAAAAACCTCCAAATTTTTCTTTGGATTACAAGAGGTGGAATATTTGGGTCATATTGTATCTCATGAAGGTGTTAAGGTAGACCCTAGAAAAATTAAATCCATTAAGGAATGGAAAATCCCCACATCCACAAATCATCTACGAGAATTTCTTGGGTTGACAGGTTATTATCACAAGTTTGTTAAGAATTATGGGAGAATAGCAGCACCTCTAACAACATTACTGAAGAAAGATGCATTTTCTTGGACTCCAGAAGCAATGAAAGCCTTTGAACATCTTAAAGAGGTAATGTGCCAAGCACCATTCTTAGGTACGCCAGACTTCACAAAAACCTTTATTGTGGAATGTGATGCCTTAGGAAATGGAATTGGTGTTGTTTTAATGCAAGAAGAAAGACCCATTACTTTTGAAAGTCATCCAATCAAAGGAAAGTATTTACAAAAAGCTATTTATGAGAAGGAAACGCTGGCAATACTACATGCACTTAAGAAATGGCGAACCTACCTAATGGGAAGACACTTCAAGGTAAAAACAGTTCATGATAGTCTTAAATACTTTTTAGAACAAAGATTATCTTCAGAAGAGAAAAAAAAATGGGTCAGAAAGATGTTGGGCTATGACTTTGAAATCATCTACAAAAAGGGGAAGCAAAATGTTGTGGTAGATGCACTCTCAAGAAAGGATGAGGATGTGGAAGCATTTCTTTGCGCCATTTCTATTATCCAACCAGATTGGATAAATGAAGCAAGGGATGAATGGATGAATGACGAGGAATATCCCAATACATTTGATACATTCAACTGGAAAAATGATTTGTTATGGTACAAGGATCAATTATACCTATGTAAGAATTCCCAACTCAAACAAAATATTCTTAGGGAATTTCACATCTCTCCCTTAGGAGGGCACTCAGGTTTCTAGAAACCTACCACAGGGTTAAGAAGGATTTTTTTTGGGATGGCCTTAAATTAGATATTCAAAAGTTTGTGCTGGAATTTTGGTTTTCCAACAAAATAAAGTTGAAACAATTAAGACTCCAAGACTATTACGATCTTTATCCATTCCAAGCCAATGTTGGGAGGAGGTTTCATGGATTTTATCACAGGTTTACCCAAGTCCGAAGGAAAGAGTGTTATCATGGTGGTAGTTGACATGCTTACCAAGTATGCACACTTTTGTGCATTATCTCATCCATTTAAAGCGAGTACAATTTCTACTGCATTTATGGAAACAATTCAAAAGCTACATGGAAACCCAAAGATTATTGTAAGTGACAGAGGTCCCATTTTCACTGGAAATTTTTGGACATAATTATTTTCTTGTCTTGGTACTTAGTTAGTTGATAGATCATCTTATAATCCTCAATCTGATGGGCAAACTAAGATAGTAAACAAATTTTTGGAAGGAAATTTTCATTGCTTTGTATCTGATAAACAGAAACAATGGGTGAAATGGTTGCCTTTGGCTGAATGGTGGTATAACACTTCCTTCCATATTGCAACAAAAATGACCCCATTTATGGCACTTTATGGGTATCATCCACCATCCATCACATCATATTTAAGAGAAAATTCTAAGGTTCAAGCAGTGGAAGATCACATCGAGCATCAACAACAAGTTCTCCAAATATTAAAGGATAACCTCACCTTAGTGCAGAGTAGAATGAAATAGCAGGCATATCAACATCACAACGAAAGAAGTTTTGATGTAGGTGACTGGGTATTCCTATGGCTACAATCATATAAACAAATGTCCCTCAAGCAATCTAAGAAGGATAATGAATTATCACCAAGGTATTATGGTCCATACAAGGTGTTGCAAAATATAGGTACTGTGGTGTACAAATTGGAGCTTCTTGCATCTTCCCAAGTGCACCTAGTTTTCCATGTTTCATGCTTAAAGAAGGTTATAGGTGACAAGCTTCTAGTTCAAACAATATTGCCAAAACTTGATGAGGAAGGAAAAATCATATTGGAACTTGAAGAAGTCAAAGAAACAAGAACTCGATAGATACGAAATTGATCAATTTCAGAATATCTCATCAAGTGGAAGAACTTACCCGTTGAAGATTCCACATGGGAGGATGAAAATTTTATACAGAAGCATCGAAAACTACTAAAGCGTTGAGGACAACACTTTTTTGAAGGAGAGGGGCATGTTAGGTGCCTATAATACTATTGATTCCCCCATTACTATTGTCATTGTATCCCTTATTGTCCCCATATTGTTATTATTGTGCCCCATAGAATCCCTCTATTGTTATTTTTGTGCCTTTATGTTATTATTGTTTGGTCGGCTTGGTTATATTGTGACCCCTTAGACTCCTATACATAGAAAGGAGGTTTTGTCATTTGGATAATCTAAGAAATGTTCATTTGTGTAATGTAAAGGAGGTTTCCCCCTCGAATAAGCTTATTTCTAAAGCGTGGATCTATCTTTTCAATCATTTTGTGAGCTTGTTTCATAACATAATGTTTATTTTTGTCTCTAATTTATTTTTTTAGCATATTAGAATTGCAAATTAGCTTGAAAAATCCATTGTTTTTTGAATTTTTTTCCTGCATGTTGCACTTGATATGTTCGTCTCGCACAGATAGCGATACATCTTGTAAATTTATAGGGTGCACCGTAGTTCGATGTGTGAACATAACACATCACTATTGTTGTGGTGTGTTTCATAAATGAAAATGAATTGGGAAAGCTATAAATTGTATGTTGGTGCGCACATTTTTAGGTTATGCATGATGCGTTTATATTTACCAAACACAATAGAAAAATAATATTAAAAAATATAGCTCGGTGCGTTCGATAACCTGAACATTTCGTACCGGTGAGAAAAGGTTATACGTGCGTACCAGTGCATAAGTATGCCACAATGCGATGAAAATTTAAATATGTGAACCAATAGTGGTGCATCATACATATGTGCACATTGATTCTAGTACAATTTTTTTATTTTTCACTGGAGCTGGTGCATTACTATTTTTTGAGCGCACTGGAGCTGGTGCATTACTATTTTTTGAGCGCATCGGGGATTTTTTTTTTTTAATTGAAAGGTATGTTTCCATATTTATAAATACTTTTTTCATTTAATAAAAAAAATGTATTTTATGATGAGGTTGATGTGTTTTATATGTCAATCATGTAATAGAGACATTAGTAGAGGGATCAACAACAGGAGTAGGAGAAAATGGCATACCAATACAATATGGTCCAACCATGGGAGGCTAAGGAGAGGGATAGGAATTTATACCCTCAACCTATTAGTGAAGTGACCCAAGTGATTTTAAGGAATGTAGGCCTTCTCCAGTAGTATGAGGAGGATACATCCCTAAAGGCGCACTTTGTCTTGTTGGAAAATCTGATCCACTGGTGGAGTTTCCAGGAGCAAGATTTCCATGTTGGTCCCGAGGCATGGTATAGGCCCTTCGAAGAAGAAATATACTTTATCACTGGCATATCAAGGAGAGGGAAGGATTTTCCATAGTTCCCTCATGTCCCCCATGGGGTTGCAACAAAGAGTTAGCTTTCCTAATCTTAGAGATATGTTGGGCCTCATGTAGTTTGTCCAACAGATTTTCAGGTGTGTGGTGGACAACTACGCATTTCTTCATTTGATTCTTAAGAGGTTAGGTGCCTCTTGTTATTTGTCACCACCAATGCACACTTTAGTAGTGATGGGTAGCGCATTAGTTTCCCTATTCTCTATTATTTCAATTCCTTGATTTAGGCACCATAACATATCAGATGAACTACCATTTTTTCGAGGCAGTTTTGTATGGCTTTAGATAGATGTCATGCGATGATACATGGGAAGGTGAGCTTCGATTTCGTTTTAGAGATTTTTTGTTTTTTTACTAGAGGTTTCTATAGAAGAGGCCTACATTTGACCATCACACTCGTAGGAAGATCACTGAGGTATAGATGTGCATGTGGGACCAGATGATGCCTAAGAGGGGCTTGCCAAAGTATCTGGGCAGGATTTCTACCTAGGCACTGGCTCTACTGTCTAGTGAGTTTGACCATCCGTTTATCTCGTTTCCATTTTTGTACGCAGGGATTGATTAAAGACATTGTCCCAACATCCTCTTCACACCGGCTAAGCATTGAGATGACAGAGGTAATATTAGTGTTTTCTTTAAATTAATCTAGTATCATTTTATTGTTTTAATTAATTAGAACAAAATCTATTATAGCACATTATTTAACTTGTTGTATTAAATTGTTTAATGAAATTGTCCAATTATTTTTGTGTAATATATATTTTTCTACACATCAACGCATTCGATGGGGACATGCCTCCTCCCCCACCATATGGAGGAGATGAGGATATGGGCGAGGCCCAAGAGGGTGAGGCACATCCTCAGGGGGCTGTGGGAATCCAGGCCCATATAGCTAGTCTAAGATTTCAGATGGACTAATGTGATAGATGTTCCATAGTTTTTGTTGAGGAGGTAGTCTACCCTGCGAGGGCTCAAGACATCAATGCAAATCCTAGGTTCGTGGATCTCTATAGGGACTTCCCATGTGAGATGATGTCTCTTATGCATCATATCATCATAGCTGGTAGGGAACTGGAAAAAGTTAAGGGATGCAGGGCATGTAGTGGCATATACATCAAATCATGATGATGAGGGTGGTGATCATGATGCTTGTAGTAGTACTACCCCATCATATCATGGTTAGGGTGTCGGTGATCCTTCTGGTAGTACAACTCCTCCTTAGTTGCATGATGATCAGATGCAAATTCTAGAGGATGTGCCTTATGTTTATCCTGACAGAGTAGATTAGACAACTCATCCTCCACCTCATATTTAAACATATGTTGAGGCAGCAGTTGACCACTCATCGTCTTCTAATTCAGACCAGCCACCTCCTCCTCCACCTTAGACTTTTACAGGTGTTGAGGCAATAGTTGACCATCCATCATCTCTTGCTAAAGAGCAGGATGACACTTCTAAATTTATTGTATTAGGTATTTGATTGACACACACACACACACACACACACACATTTTTTTCCCTTGGAAAAATTCGTAATTCTATTCATAATACACACACACACACACACACACACACATTTTTTTCCCTTGGAAAAATTCGTAATTCTATTCATAATACAAAATTACATTTTGTAGATGTTAAAAGCATATGCTTATGGTCTGTTTCTGTTTTCATAGAAACCCAAGAAAAAATAAGAAATACTACTCTTTTCTCCCTTTCTTTTTCTCCACCTTTCGCCAACCTCCAGTGTTGGGGGTGGCTGTTACAATGGATAGATGATTTTCGTTTGTATTTATGGGAGAATCTTTGTCAGAATTACATCCTTTTAATCCATGAGTTCGCTTGTTGTCAGATATTTCCATTCCTATTGGCTGACATTCTCGTTGCTGCAAAGGGTTACTATGGTCTTTCTCTTCCTTTAGTGTGCTATTCTGGACTTGTTGTTCATCCATTTCTGCTTTATATTCTATTGTTAGTGCTCTGTCTGTTTATTCATCCAAGGTGGTTATATATTGCCATCCTTTTGGCTTTCTATGTTACTTCTTTTTCCATTTGGGAATTTGTTTTTCTTGTGGACAGGCACTATGGAGATGGCCTATTTGTAGACATCCATGATGTCAGAACACTGTATTTTAGAAATCTAAAGGTTGTGTCCACTGTGTATTATTGAAATTCAATGTTATGCTTTCTCGTAATCCTTGGCTAAGATCTACTTCAACACATATTATGGCGAAAGAAAATATTCCCCTTGTAAGTCTTTCCCCATCAATATTTAGGAACTTTCCCAGAGTGTTCCCTATGGAAATTAAAACGTTGTGATGCCAGAAGTGTAATGAAAGGTTGTGCAACATGACCCAAACTGACATCTTTGATACCACCATTGTGTTAGCATCAAAATCTAGAAACTAAGGGGTCATGAAGAGCCCTGCGTTGCCCTAGAACCATGGTCCCTTGTTGAGGATGTGTTCCCTTTCCTATTCTGATTTGAATCTGACTATAAAAAACCCCTTGGGGCATAAGTATATTTCGCAATTAGGTGACCATGTGTCATATATCCATTGGTACAAAACATCAGATTTGGGCCAAAATCCATTGAATATGCATATAACTGATTTGGAATAGAGATCTGAGTACAGATTATTTACCTCAGGCATTGCAATGGTGAGAGCATGATTCACAGTTTTTTGTTCTACAATGTAGGGCCCAAGAAGCTTGGGCATTGTTGCTGGTTTGGTTTGCGCTTTTTCCTTACCTTTGACTGCATCCTTAAAGGAGCCTGTGCTCTTTGAGCTAGTTCCAGAGCATCCACCCCGCAGGCGGAGATTGTTGATGATGGTCGAATCTATGGTTATGTTGTAATCCTGAAGGGTGTAGTTATCTTGTAAACTGTGAGATGCGTAGATCAGATTTTGCCTATATGCTAGTATAATAACGTGGTTCGGTATTTTATACCTTAGATCCTGGATTCTACTCCCCTTCCAAATCCTCCAACAAAAATGCCTGCCTTCCAACGTTTTGATAAAAATTTGCGTGAGATCCGTCTCAGTAGGTTGTGGATCCGTTAGAGAAAAGGCTTAGTCTATTGCCCAGGTGTCCAAATCTAATGGATCTAGGCAAACCAAAGCTCTGTGTGGTTCTTGCATCTCCGGATCTAGGTTGTCTAATGGATCTTCTAGCCTTGCGGTGTTTAATGTTGTGTCATTCTGTATTGAAGAGCCGCTGTCTGTCAAGATTTCCCCCACTCTTTCTTTTTCGCGCACCTCTGCCAGTTCCTTCCTATCATCAAGTTGTGGGAACCCTTGGATCTGAGAAGATTGATTTAGATCTAACCATTTCAGGGGACATTCTGCTACATAGACTTTTGGTTGAGGGGGGTTTGACCATGTTGGAGCCCAATCTGTTGTAGCGCGCACCAGATCTAGGGTGTGATTTCGAATCCCCAAGGAATCAACCAAATCCGACATCTTGAGGCAATTTGCCTGCCCCATGAAGTGACTTGTAAGAATAACCTTGGCACCGCTATCGATAAAGTACTTGATGGTGGTAACGGTGGCCCTGATAACGGATCATCGATGATGTTCTGATATCCATCGAGGGGGACCTTCACATCAGCCTGAGTAAAACCCTTCTTACCCTTAAGATCAGACTCCCTCATAACCCTGACACTCTTCTTGGCCATGGACGCAACTCCTCGGCAGCCCTTTCCATTGTTGGCACCACCAACTTGCACTATGGCAGTGAAGGCAAGATTGTTCTGAAAGGAAACCAGGTCGCAAGCAGCCCTCAATCCAACCCTGGATTTGACCTCCAGCAAGGGCGAGGAGGGAATAGAACAGAGCCAGCAGGGAGGAGAGGCAACCCACGATCTGGATCCAATGATGAGGCGGGTTGCAAGAGAAAAAATGGACAATGGCACGTATTGCAGGATTGGCATCAAGGCATTTCGGTCGAGCGTTGTAGCAGCTGTGGTTGTTGAAGCCATTCTTCCGCTCCTCAACTAGGCCTCCATTCTCTCTCTCTCTCTCTCTCTCTCTCTCTCTCTCTCTCTCTATATATATATATATATATATATGATGCATTTTTTTGTTCATGTTTATGTACGTAATTTATATGTTGGTGTTAATGTGTATATTGTTATTTCATGTTAGATATGTTCATTCAATGTGCTTGCAGATAGATGTGTATGTGATAGTAGTTATTTGACATGGGATGTATATTAATTTGAGGATGTGTGTGGTGATGATGTTATATTATAATGTTTGTGTTTTGTTAGATGCGATCACAATGATGATGCCCTATTAGATTATTAGAGTTGTATGCTAGCTAATGAAATTTATATGTGCTAGAGGTGTATATAATTAGATGATGGTAGTAAATTTGAATGTGTATCTTTGATGATGTCTATGTTTGTTAGATGGTTATCATCATGATGTTTAGTTTTATGAAATGATATTTATTACAGATTATGTATTGGTGAAATTATGAAACTTTTATATGTGAAATTGCATGCAAAACGACTTTAAAAAAATGCAAAGTTATTTTTATAAATTACAAAGTTTAGTATGGTTGAAACTATGATTGTAAAATTACGATAAATATTTTTCTATTCCTTATATTGTTCATTGATATTCATTCTAAGTTAATTAGTAAAATATTTTAATACTCACAAGGAAAAAATAATTAAAGGTAAAATAATTTAGTTAGTTCTTAACATGACAATAATGTGTAATTGATTCAGTTTTTAATACAAAATATTAATAGTAATAAATTATTCAAAAATACTATTTGACCAATTCAATATTGGTTTATAAAATTCAATTTGTTGTTAAATTTGAAAAACTTAAGTCAAATTTGTTTATAATTAATTTAGATTTAGTTATAACTTAAAATTTCTATTTTTATTAAAATTTATTTTATTACTAAAGTTATCATATTTTCAAGCAATTTAAATTTAATATTTATAGCAACTCTTACCAATTTAAATTAGAAATTTCTCTCTCTAAAAATTAGGATAAGAAATGCAAAATAAGGCTTGTGAAGTTACTTGTAGTCGGGGATTTGCTCTATTGGAAGCTCTCCCTTAAAGAGGGAAGTGAACTTTTTTCTAGTAATAAAGTTATAACATTTTGGTGCTATTTTGGTTCTTTATTTGCTATTGTACTAGTTTAAATTTAACTATTTTTAATATAAATATGAGTTAAAATACAAAAATCATACTATATTAGATTTAGAATTTTGACAAATAATATATTTGATTATTTCTTAATGAACAACTCACAAAACATTTTTTTCTTTCACATTCTTATCATGAGATAGTCACTAAAATTTATATTTTCACATTTCTTTTAGCTAATATTACATCATGTTCACAATGATAAAGACATGTCTACTTTAAATAATTTACTTACAAATACATATAAATAGAAATTTATTTTACATAATCTAAATAGGCAAAAAAAATACATCACCAAGTGTATTTGAAAGGAAAACAAATGCCTCTTAATCATCATCACATTACTTATCTTTTAATTCCTAGCCATAAAATATTTATTAATTCAAATTTTATTTATAATTACCATAGAAAAGAAAAGTCAAAATTGTTCCATTATCCATGAAGAAAAAATTGAAACCTCTCATGCATCCATGTAAGCCCATTTGTTTCTCTTATGTTCCATAAAATGATGTAATTAACATTTTATGCATGCATAAGACCTCCTTTTAGTTTACATAATGTTGCAAGAATTGTAAATTAAATAAAGTAAACATGACTTTACCTCTCATGTCAAGAATTTAATCTTACATATTAATACACAATTTTTTCGTTGTAAAAGTCCTCATAGATTTATCACTACATGATTTGCATTGATTTTGAACTAAAAGAGAAGAAGCAATATGTGAATTGATTAATAAACCAATAAGTATCTAAAATTGAGACTAAATCTTCAATGTTGTTTCTAAATTCACTATTTTCACATTTTGGTTATATTCTTCTCATTTTCCTATTTGAGAAGGATTGTGACCTTGAATCCTTATTATCATAGATATTGTACACAATTGGAAAAACTTAGTTTTAAGTGTAAAATTGTTTCCACCACAAAAAAACATTGAAAAACGTTTGTGAAGCTTACCAATTATATAAAATGCCAAGAAGACGAATAAAAAAAATTACGATTGACGAATAAAGAAAAAACATAAAACAATAGTATAAATGATGAAATAACACAAGCACATATCATTCTTTGTTGTTATAACCCTGATTATCTTCCTCACTTGGCATGTTAACATTATTGTTCTCAAGTATGTTTTGATCTAGGATCGTGTGTTAATATGAAACACGAATCCCTATCCAACACACATGTGTAAAAAAACACTTGGTTGTGGTGTTTTGGGAAAACTTAAGGCTCCTAAGCTTCATGCCACATCTTTCTGGAGTTGATAGATATCAACCCACTATCGCAATCTTCTTTTACATTATTCCGATCAAAGGTGTCCCACCACTTACAACTAAAAATAACACATTGAAACAAAGAGAAGTCCTCTTGAATGATCTATTGTATCTTTCCATCATAACCTAACGTCCCCTGCATTAGGTTTTGATCCTAGTGGTTAGCACGAATAGATTGGTAGAACTTGACTTCCACTCCATAGCCATGTGTTATGCATCCATCAATGACATCCACTGTGTGAAAATAATGTCCATATGCCCAAATAGATCGGAACAAATGTGTAGTGTTGTTTTAATCAATCCTAATTGACCGTAGCTACAACATTTAATTATGATCCAGGTGGATGTTGGTGTCCACCCGCCTATCCAACTTGGACCTCCACAACTGTCTCTTTCAATTTTTTAGTTTCCTTAATTATAGCACAATTTACTATTTTTGGCAGTTTTTCAGGTCCTGAACTTCTGGAGCCGTTTTGAGGCCCTAAATGATGTTTTTTGGAAAAACAGAGACCCATAATAAAGATTGATCCTTTGGTCACTGAAAAGTTGTAGTCCTCGGATAGATCTTTTTAATGAGGTATTGTGCGCATCAAACGAAGATCGTATGCCAAAGTTACGACCCCAGGAAGTTGATGTACCAATTTACCCAAACGGGGCCCATAGTTTGGCACTTCATCTCCTAGAGTTAGTTTTTGTATGTTTAGGGTTTTCCATTGTTTCTCAAAAATAAATAGGCCTTCAAGCCTCATTGTAACATAGTTCAGAGGCATGTAGCCACCACATCTCTTCTCAGAGATAAGCTACCATTGCCCGAGTTAGTCTTATTTCCATTATGTTTGTAAGCATATTTCAATATTTGATATTAATGAAATGGAGTGTTATTTCTACTACATCTTTGCATTTATGGTTATATCTATAATTTTTTGCATTCCTGTTTAAATTAGGATCAATGGTATCAGAGTGGTCTGGTCTTTCTCTGTTTTTCTTTCCATGTCCCCAACGAGGTCAAGATATAAGGAGTTAGGGCTTGAACTGGTCGAACCTTTGCAAGACTAGCCTCACAAATCTCGACAGCCTCCCATGGCGGATGAAAAGAAAGACGAGGGGGTAGGAGATCCTATCAAAATATTGCTCGAAGAAGCCCTTGAGCAACAAAGTAACGTGATGATGAACAACTTTTCCCAGATCCTTCAGCAGCTACGCAGGGGCGATGCATCTACTTCCAGCGGCTACTTTAGAAGCGCCACACCCTTTAAGGTACAAGTTAACTTTTACATTCCCATATTTGAGGGTTAGATAGATGCAAACGCTGTAGATAAATGGTTAGATCTACTAGAAGGATATTTTCTCGTTCATGATTTTTCCATCTGGGAAAAGATCACTTTTTCACTTCTCAAAGCAGCTCCCCACGTCAAGGACTGGTGGGAAACCTACTGTGAGTAGAAGGATGAAAGTACGACCTCATATTTTCAGTTGCACCCACTTGGAATTCATTCTGGGACGCCATCAAGGAGAAGTAGTACCGAGTTGGGAGCTATGAGGATAAATACATAAAGTGGACCATGCTGCGGAAGGGACGGGACCAAGACGTGCCAGAGTTTACTAATATTTTTCATACCCTTAGCACAAAGTTAAGTATCAAGGATTTTGAGCGGCATTTGGTACTCAAATACCACAGCTACCTACACAAGTATATCCAGGAAGAGATGGAGTTCATGGACATCTCCTCACTCAGCATGACATATTGATATGCTGTCAAGATCGAGCAGAAGTTTAAAAAGAAGAAGCGAGACTTTGGATCTACAAATCTGAAGCAAGGGAAAGGCTTACTGAAACCATAGAACCAAGGACAAAGCCAAGACAGTGTGACCCAAGACAACCCATCGAAGAAACAAGAAAAGAACAACACCAAGAAGTTAAAGAAGGAAACAGGAAAGTGGGGTGAGTTCCACAAGAGCCCCACTCACAACACAAGTGAGTGTCAGGCGAAGCAGTCGCTGGTAGCTGAGTTGAAGGCTTCAGAATCAAATGCATGTTCCGACCCTGAGTCAAAACCTGAAAAGAGGAATGACAAAGGGAAGCAGATCATTGATGTGGAGTCCAATGCCATTGGTTCCACTGCCAAGATCCAGAAGAATGATCCCAAAGATCTAGAGGAGGGGGAGCGTATTTTCCACTCACAGATGTGGTTGAAGGGTTCATCGCTGAAATTCATTGTTGACAGTGGGAGTCAAAAGAGCCTCATTTCAGTAGAGGTTTTCAATTGGTTGGGCCTACCAACTACACCACACCTGTAACCGTACAGTATCATTTGGCTTCACGTGGACGACATCTCCGAGTCTGCCAGTAGTGTTGCCTTCCCTACAACATCAAGCCCTTCAAAGATGAGGTATTGTGTGATGTTGCACCTCTGGATGTTTGTGATGTATTATTAGGCCAACCATACTTGTGGAAGCGACATGCTAGGTATGAGTCAAGGCCTCACACTGTTATTATTTCTTTATGCAATACATTATATAGGATACCGGAGGTAGCCCCACCTACCGCCACTTCTTTGATCTCTGTTAAGAAAGGCAGTAAGATCATCTCCCAGACTAGGAAATTTATTTTCTTTCTGGTTCGCTCTCAAAGTAAGGGGAATATCATATCCACATCCATGGTCCTCGGGAAGGGTTCCTCCATGTAGCAGAAGCAGGTGAATATGGTCATGAAAGAATATAGGGACATCTTCTCCTCACCCACAAGGGCATCGTTGCACTGTCAGGTTAAGCATTTGGTCAGAGCATCTCTACCCAACAGGCCAATATATCATTGCTCCATTGTGGGAAATTCCAAGTATAAGCAGCGACATGATCAACATCAGGTGTGACACAATTTTCAAGTGGGCGACAAAGTTTGGTTTCATCTGCAAAAAGAACGCCTTACAAGAGCCCATCGAAAGCTCAAATTACTTCGATATGGCCCTTACACTGTTACCAAGGTTGTGGGAAACAATGTTGTGGAGCATAGGATTCCCCCATTCCTTGGCTTGCATTGAGTGTTTAATGTGGAACACCCTTGACCATGATTCCCACCATTACTAGACACATCAGAGATTGTAGAATAGCTCACCAGGGACCAAGTTCAGCAGAAGTTTCCCCATCTCATGGAGGCACTCAACGCAATGGGGATCATTGCTTCCTAAGGGGGGAGGAGTGATCAGGTGGATGTTGGTAGCTACCTGCCTATCCAACTTGGACCCCCACAACTACCTCTTTTAATTTTTTAGTTTCCTTAATTGTAACACAATTTATTATTTTGGTAGTTTTTCAGGTCTTGAATTTCTAGAGTTGTTTTGAGGGCCTAAAAGTTGTAGTCCTCATATAGATCTTTCTAATGAGGTATTGTGTGCATCAAACGAAGATCGTATGCCAAAGTTACGACTACAGGAAGTTGATGTACCAATTTGCCCAAATGGGGCCCATATTTTGGTGCTTCATCTCCTAGAGTTAGGTTTTTGGATGTCTAGGGGTTTCCATTATTTCTCAACAATAAATAAGCCTTAGAGCCTCATTGTAACATAGTTCAGAGGCATGTAGCTGCCACATCTCTTCTCAGAGATAAGCTACCATTGCCCAAGCTAGTCTTATTTCCATTCTCTTTGTAAGCATATTTAAGTATTTGATATTAATGAAATGAAGTATTATTTCTACTGCATCTTTGTATTTATGGTTATTTCTGTAATTTATTGCATTCCTGTTTAAATCAGGATCAAATTATCAACCTAGGGTAGGTCTTGCTGTTTCAATGGAGTTCGCACTCTCTGTGCCAATACATTACAACCAAGAATGAAAAATAGAAAGAACAGTAAAAGGTGTCGTTGAATTAATTGCAGAAATTAAATCATTCATGTAGAAATTAAAACACTCCACACTTCACAATTACTAGAGTAAGGGTGAGCCACACAGTAAACTAATGACTACACCAGCTAGTCACTATCATTCTGTTAATCAAACCAATGTAACAACATAATATAATCTGGAAAAAAGTGGATGCATTTCACAATTTATACAACAACAACAAAAAACCATACGACAATAAAAGAAACAATAATGTACACTACTACCATTGTAGTCCCTGCTAAAGAGGAGGGCCTTCCTCCCTAGAACGGGCGCAGGAAGAACACGAGATTAGTTAAAAAATAAAATGAAGAGTAGTAACAACATCACTGTAGTGAATTTAATATTAAAAATAATTCAAAGCTCAGAGTAACAGTTCTTTTCTATATGTCGTACGTATATATAGGAAATCGAGTTTCTTTTATAATTATTACATGCTCGAAATTAGGAATAGACCAACCATGAGAATCTCATGATTCTCATGCTGATCATAAATAGAAGTAGTTACAGTCTATTTCTAAATACAAATACTTCTTAGATACATTGGTTAAGATTGCAGCCACTTGGGTCTGTTGATTCTAAAATAAACAATTCATAACACCCGATAGCTATTGTGTGGAATGGTACCCACAACTTTGCCAGCTCCAGTGCAATGACATCTTGCGGTCGAATATTGGTTTGGGATGTAAAAACAATCACTGGCGACAACACATTTGGTGTAACAATGGTCCTCTGTATCAACACGTGGTGTAACAACATCCTATAACAACATTCAGTGTGTAACAACAACCTGTAACAATGCACATGGTGTAACAAAAAACTACTCTACCCTGGTCTGAAACCGACCATCGCAACCTATTCACTTTGTAACCTTGTTCCTGCAAGCAACAATTGAAAAAGAGAAGAGCTTCCAAAATACTCCAATACTCACCCCAGTTAGCCACAAAAAGGAATATAGTATCTTATTATTCAGAAAAACATGGCAAAATAACATGATAGTGAAATAGGCTATATAAATGAGAAAAATAGTGATTAACTTGTGAAGTTTCATGGGCATGGAGGAAAAGAGGATAAAAACTGGGGAAAGAAAGTGTAGAAAACATGCATAAAAGTCACACCCAACATCTCCCCCCAATTGAAGCAACTGCATGTCCCCATACAGAACCTCAACTTCTCCTTCTATACCCCCGATGCAAGTCTGTAAAACTGTAAGCACCAGGAGTGTCTTCACCTAGAGCTCTGTACCTCTGAGTAGCCATCAATTTTCATGGCTAATATTCTTCTTCATAATCACATAGGTGGTAGTTCGACTGATATTCTTCTACTGGTAAAAAACTCAAAGAGAATTTAAATTTGAGTCAGATCCAGAATGCCCCCAATGTCTGCACTACCTGACCATATTTGGGTACTCGTGTAACAACAACCATGAAATTTCTATATTCAAAAGGATCTCCTTCTTATAACTCAATGCTACAGGCCTTGGTTTGATTAAGGCATCCTGCTAGTGCTCGAATTTTCATTTGTGCATGCAAATTGAGGAAAATCCTCACAATCCTCTTCCTATAGGTGGATGACTGTTCCTTGATCTCTGGAGTGCTCAGGAACAACTTAAACTCATGCCTGAGTTCATAAACCATCTCTAGTTCTGATTTGACCCATAACGCTGTCCTTTCTTCATTAGTTTCGACTGATTTCATGGCTAGATGTCATTCAATTTGGCTTCTCATAAATGAAAGAAAATCCCGCAACTGCAAATCTCCCATATAGGAGAAGACACTTGCTACCATTTTTCTGCTGACATACTCACACATGATGTTATGCAAAAATAGCTTGTGTAGCAATCTCTGTTCATCAAAATTGCAAGTGCGAAAAATATCAAGAGAAGTTCATGTAGAAGAACCCAAATATGACTTGTTCTAAAAGACTTCTTTTAACTAAAATAAATAATAATGTTCCCAGAGGAACACTGGATACGATCGGTAAGGCCATCTGCATGCTAGCAGGTTCAAGGCAAGATCACGAAGCTTTTTCTTGTCATTTTTCAGATCTAGGACCTACTGCTGTAACAGTCGTAACTATTCGTCCTTTTTCTTCATGGCTTCCTTATGTCTCTGTGCTTCCAATTCTCTCTCCCATTATTCCTTTAACCATTTCTCCCTGAGGGAATCCATCATCCTTTTGTGCGCCTTGAGAAAGATCACCCCCTCTTGTAGAGAGAGCGCTTGTTGCTACCATTTCTGTAGCTTTGGTAACAACAACATCTTTTCAGAATACCATCCTTTGCCAGGACCTGGTGTTCTCCCACATGCATTAACAATCGAGGGTGTAACAACCTCATGAGGGTGAAACTACTCCATTTTGGCTGCTAGTTCTTGTGTAACAATTTCATTCTCTCCCTGATCAACTTCCATTTTCGCTACTTGTTCTTGTGTAATGGCAGTGTCATCCACAGGTTTTTGTGTATCATTTTTCCCTTGGTAAGCTTTTGCCTCCACTGCTGGTTCTTGTGTATCAGCAGTGTTAATCACAGGTTCATGAATATCAACTTCTTCTTCCTTCCTTTGGCTAACCTCTGTCTCCACTGCTGGTTCTTGTGTAACAAAAATTTCAACCAAGGGATCCTATGTGTCAGCTACCAAATTAATTTCTGTGGACTGCATCGTCCTAGCTGCTAGTTCTTGTGTAATAGAAGCATCTTCAATGGGTTTTTGTGTGTCAACTTCCTAGGGTTCGGTTTGTGTTTCCCTCGAGATGGTGTCTGTTTCACAGACTCTATCCTTGCTTGCCACTAGCTTCTTAACACAAGTAGTGCAAACAACACCTAGGATGTCTCCCTTCCTGGCCCTATCTACAGCCTCAACCAAAGTGCTTAACCCCAAGGCTCTTTACTTTACCTTCTCCTCCACTAGGTGTTTCCTTAGCTCTCTATTTTCTCTTTCTAGTTTCGCTCTTATCAGGTGAGGAATATTATTCTAGCTAAGCCTGCTCTACTGCCTTCTCGTTCTTCTTAGACATGAATGGGGACTCTAGGTGCCCACTAACCCTTATTATCTGCTTTGGCTACCTATCACCAATTGGCTTATCAACTGGCCTCTTCCCAACCCTTAGTTTCGAGGGCTAGGGCTTCTCCTTGATTTCTGCTATAACAGCTTCCTCCGTCGTCCCAGTTTGTTTCCTACGTGTATTTCTCGCCTTCTTCCTCATGAATTCCTCCCAACTCCTGACCTAGTAACTTAGGGCATCCAACACAATAAGCATGATGAGGCCATGGTTGGTGACACATGTTTCTAGATGTGCAACTGTTTTTACGGCCGCAACCATATGCTTGATGTTTCCCAGCAAAAAGTATGGAATATTTATCAGCTGTCGATGCTAAAGGTGGTTTAGCAACAAAAAGTGGTAATTGAATACGATTGTTTCCCTTCAAACACATGTGATATACTTTATGAGGTAAAGGGCAACATTGTCCCATGGCTGGGGAATTGACAACCTGTTAATCCCTCTCCCTTTCTTCACTAGTTGTTCCCCCCTTGGAGGAAATCCTCCTTCAAGGAGAGGTCATTAAATTTTCTATTAAACCACTTTTTTCCTTATACTGGTAATTATGCCACTCGGGAAATCACCTATTCTATAACCTCCAACTTTAATCCCCTAATCACCGTCTGATTTTCTCTAAATTCTTCGCGAACTCCATGGTAACTCCCCTATCTCATACCTCTAGCCTCTGGAAGAACTCAAACCAGCCTGCGTCTTTAAAAACCTGACATGCTTTGAGGAAATTCTTCAAAGCCTCTGTTGACCATGGTTCATGCTGAATTGCTTCTCCACCCATCGCTACACAAATTCAATGTTGTTCTCCTTCTTTTTCCCTCCTGTAGAAGTTTCGGAGCAGTCGACACACTACTTATCTATTTCAGCTTGCAACTGTTCTTCTCCACCTCTCTGAGCACTTTCAATGGGGATGCAATGCTCTAGAAGGGGGTAAATGGTAGGGTGATGAAGGTGATAATTTCAAATTAATATTTGAAATCATGGTTCATACTGTGCAGTAATGTTACCTTATTAATGCTAGGTTATGGGAGGTCTGGTCGGAGGTACAATTCCCTTTTTTGGTATGATCGAGCATTAAGTGACAATAATTACCAGATCACCATGATTTAATTGCGTTTTTTAAATATTCATAGGTCATGCAAAGGTCATGTTGTGATATAATTCGCCCCTCCGGAGCTTAAATGTGACAGTTGACATTGGCTATCAAAAGGGATATCGTGTTAAATTGCCATAATTACTGAATAAAAGTGGAGAACGATATTACCTTTGTATGACGTACCTAGGTGATGTGGGGAGAAGATGTTGGTGGTGATATGTGCGAACTTAACTCCGGCGGTCGAGGTAATTTCTTTCCAAACCACGATGATATATGGTGTCTATTGCAATAAATAATTTACCCGGATTATCTTTAGAAGTTGTTGGCTGTTACAGAAGTAACAACCAAGACGACTGTTATTTATTATTAATTTTCACAAAATATAAAAACAAAGAAAAAGGTAATGTAACAACATTATTGTAGAGTGTGCTTGAAATAACAATGCTATTACAGAGTGTGTAATAGCTGCCACAAAGTGGCTTTCAACTGCTATAGAAATTTTCTGTCTACGCCCGAAAAAAGGTTTTCACAACCAAATAATTTTATTATGTTTTTTTTTTAAAGAGTTTGAAGGTGTAACAACTACCAACAACGATTGGTTTTTAGCTATTACACTTATTGAAAAATTAGAATTTTGGCAGCACTTGGGGGGGTTTCCCTTGTTCTTGTAATCTGAAGATTCGAATTTGTGACAATGTTAACAAATGAATCCCTTGAAGCAGGTTTGTGATATAACCGAAGACGGTGCCCATTTGCAAGAAATGGTGTCCTTGCATTATCAATGGTAACCAAGTTTACAGTCCCATTGTCAAAGACTACATCTACCTCATAGAAACTTATCCATCTGGTCCAAGGATTACCCTTGGAGTCTTTGAATCTTGAGTTGTATAAGAGAGCCCAACCTCCTTTCTGGAACTTCTTCTTCTTCATGAATCTATCATGCCAATTAGCTGTATGCTGTTGGATAATCTCTGTTTTTTGGATAGCAGCTAGCTGTTTCTTCTTCAATTTGTTGAGCTGGTTCAACCTATGCTTTTGTGCTATAGCCAGATCTAAATTTACCTGCAGTGCCATTCTCAATGTCTTGATTTTGAACTCAATGGGTAATAAGGGATTTTTACCATACACAAGTTCATATGGTGATAATCCCCTGGTATTTCTCCATGCAGTCCTGTATGCCCACAACACTTCTGGAAGTTTGTCGGCCAAATTCCTTTGGTGACTGGCCACGGTCTTGGTAAGAATCCCCTCAATGACTTTGTTAGTGCTTTCCACTTGGTAGTTCGCTTGTGGATGATAAGGTGTTGTGATTCTATGATGGATTTTGTATTTTTCAACCAAATGTTGGATCATATGGGATGTAAACTAGGGCCCTCCATCTGTGACTATCTCCTTGGGTGTACCAAAACGGACAAATATGTCTTCAAACAAAAAGTTTGAAACAACCTGCTTCGTGGCTCTTGTTAGTGCTTTTGCCTCAAACCATTTTGTGACATAGTCAGTGGAGACCAAAATGTAAGATTTCTATCTTGATGAAGGATTAATTGGTCCAACAAAATCTAGGGCCCATTTCTCAAAAGGGTCTAAGATGATTTTGGGATGTAATGACATCTCATCTGATTGCAGTGGCTGGCCCACTCTTTGGAAACTATCACATCATTTCATGTACTTCTTGGCATCCTAAAATATTATTAGCCAATAATACACTGTTGAAAGGACTTTGTATCCTATACACTTGTCTGCGAAGTTCCCTCCACAAGGTTCCTCGTGACAAGCTTTAAGGATATCAGAGATCTCATCTTCTCTAACGCAACATCTAATCTGGAAATGTGGTCTAGTGTGATAGAGATTCCCATCTATCCTGGTATAGGTAGCACTTTGTTGTATGATATTTCTCTTCTCCTTGGAGGACAAATAATGTGGAAACTTCCCAGTAGCAAGATAATTGGCTATATCTGCATACCAAGGTGAGTAGATAGAAATAACAAAGCGATATTCATCAGGGAAAAATCCTCAGTAGGAATGCAAATTTCATCAATAGTTAACCTAGAAAGTAAATCAGCTACTACATTATCTTTTCCAGGTTTATCGACAATTGTGATATCAAATTCCTATAACAACAATAACCAACGTGTAATTCTACCATTGGTAATTCGATTATTCATTAAGAAACGAATCGCAGAGTGGTCATTGTGTACAAATACTTGATGGCATGCACAACCGCTAAGAATTCCCTCTTGGTCACTGTATAATTGAGCTCAGTCAGAGTTAAATTTTTTCTTATGTAGTAAATAACATAAGGTTTCTTGTCCTCTAGTTGGCCCAAAAAAACATCTACAACAATATCAGATGCATCTGTAGCTACGTGAAATGGTAGTTCCTAATTAGGTCCTCGTAAAATCAGAGCTGCTGATACACAACATTTCAGCTTCAAAAAGGCCTGCTCACACTTTCCTCTCCACAAAAAGTTGACATCCTTCATAAGCAAAGAGAATAATGGCGATGCAATTTTTGAATTTTTTTCTATAAATCTTATGTAATGCCCTGCATGCCCCAAGAAACTACGTACCTCTTTTTGCATCTTGGGAGTTAGAATTTTTAGAATTACCTTTATTTTAGCAGGATCTACCTTGATCCCGTCAATATAAAAGTAGTGTCCTAGCACGATCCCTTCAGGCATCATCATATGACATTTTTCAGTGCTCAAAGAAACATTAGTCTGTACACAACATTCCAACACTTTTTATAAATTAGCTAATGTTGTTTCAAAAACATCTCCATAATGTGTAAAATCATTCATGAAGATTTCAAGGCAGTCATTCAACAAATTAGAAAAATTTCCCAATATTTCCCTCTGAGAGGTTGTTGACGCATTGCAGAGTCAAAGAGGGAGTACTTTGTATGCGAAAGTTCCCCAAGGGAAAGTAAAGGTCGTTTTATCTTGATCTTCCAGGGCAACCTGTATCTGGTTGTAGCCACTAAATCCGTCTAGAAATGAAAAGAATTATTTTCCAAAAAGGGTGTCAAGGACCTTTTCTATAATTAGTAAAGGAAAATGGTCCTTTTGCATGGCCTTATTGAGTTCTCTATAATCCACACAGACTCTCCACTTGCCATTCTTCTTAGGAATGATGACAAGCGGAGGCACCCACTAACTTCCAGATATTTGATAAATAAAATTAGCACTCAAGATTTTTTGTAATTCTTCCTTCACTACCTCCTTTAGTGCAGGGTTCATGTGGCACTGTAGTTGTCTGACTGGTTTGCAACCATCCTTCAAATAAATACGGTGAGTGCACACGTTAGGGTGGATCCCTTTTATATCCATATAGTCCCATGCAAATTCCTTTTTGTATTTTTGTAAGAGATGTAACAACAATTGGTTTTTCTCAGTAGTCAAGTTGGGGTTAATGTTCAAAAACTTTCCTGGTTCTATTTCAATTGGAATGTTGTCAGTATTCAGAGAGGTTCTCATTTATTCAAAATATATATCTTCTACTTCCTCTTCCTCCTTCAAATTTTCAGTGGAGGCAACATAAAGAGAGTTACTAATAAAACCATTAATAATGTTGTCTTCCATCTCATCCTTGAAGTACTGGGATTTCCCCAGAGTGAGGAGTGGCAGGGAAAGATCTGATTTGGGCTCCAACTCATCCCACTAGGGGTTATATAAACCCACATTTGGTTTTGGGGTGTAATGATTAAGATTATTTGTAACCTGGCCATCTGAGATCACCATAGATCCAAATATGCATCCTATAAATGCATATGCAGTGGCTAGCCAAGGTCTCTCTAAGATAAAAGGATGTCCCCCCAAGTTGGATTTGGGTTGTAAGATAAGAAATTCAGCTGGATACCTCCAGGAGGCTATTGTGATTACTATGTCCTCTAACACCCCCCCGGGTTTAACATGGGATCTATCTACTAATTCAAGTACAATAGGTGTATGTCTAAGCCCATGTAGCCCCAGGGTGGTAAAGTGGTCCTTTGTCATCACATTAATGGTAGCCCCAAGATCGATCAATGTGTTAGTTATGGGCTGGTCATTAATGTAGACAATAACCATAGGGTTTCCTAGATCATCATACTTGGTTAGAAGAGTATGAGCATACATTAATTTAGATAATTTCCCCATCGCATGTATGATAGCAGGGTATTTAGGCTTCCTCCCAGGTTTCTTGATGCACAAGTATCATACTGTTTTAGCATAAATAGGTACTTCTTTAAGAGCTTGCAATAGAGGAATTCGTACATGCAAATTTTGCAACTCCCTAAGAAAATCAGATTCGGGCTGTGAGGCCATTCCAGTCTTAGTTAATCTCCAAGGATATGGAGGATTCTAAGTCATAACAGTCGAGTCAGATGTTATAGGTGTATCAGACTTTGCCCAAGATGGTTGTTACAAGAGTAATAGTCCTTCGTGGGTTGGCTATTACAGACGTAATAGTTTGCTATGTATCGATTGTTATAGGTGCAAAAATCACGTCACGACCTATCGTATCTCCTCTGGAAGGTTCACATTCTTCCTCAATAATGATAGGGGAGTGATTTGGTTTAATTACCTTACCCGACCGCAATTGGATTTCATTAAGTCCCATGGGGGTAATAAGGTAGGTCTGGAAGGTAGTCAGAGCCTCTATGCCCTGCGTTGCTTTATTGTTCGGGTTAGGGTTAGGTTGCATAGGTAGTTGGGGTCACAAAGGTGGTGTAGGAGTAGGGGTTTGGAAAGGAGGTAGTTGTAGCTGTTGCTAGATTGGTAATCTAGGTAAAGCTATATTCTGGGCATTTCCTCTCCAGTTCTGGTTCCAAGGGTACGATTGAGATGAAGGATATTAGATAGAGGTAGATGAGGACCACTGGTTCTAGGGTGATGGAACCAGTGGTAAAGAAGGAGTAGGATATTTCCATGGATATTGCTCAGTATTATATGCATTATTCCGCAAATTTAAAGAAGAAAAATCTTAGGACATACCAGGAGGTCGTGGCTGCCATGGTCTCCTTGGTGCGATGAAAAAAGAGGATTGCACTTCTTCACTTGACACTCTAAGTACTACCCTCAGTCTTGGAAGCTCTAGACATTGACATGTCAAATGTTCCATCTCGCAAATATTGCACAAGCTGATACTGTTAATTCACATTCCCTCAAGGTATGTTTCTTCCACTAATTCGGACATAACACATCCTGAGGTGTATCAACTTCTTCTTGTGTTTTCTTGATCTGTGCTATCGTTATCTGGGCAGATAGAGTACTGAGGATATCGGCCTTGAAATTTTCGAACAAATTCTTGATCTCTTCTATGGTTACTCCTCCGCCGACAGATTTTTGTATTCAGGAAGAGGCATCTCAAATTGTGCTTCTCCCCTTAGATGATCCTCTAGATCATCTTAGACATAACTTTACAATTTTAGTGAATGGTTCCTACGATATATCCTCTTTTCCTAGTAGGTTCAGGGTATCAAGGCAGTCGTCTCTCATTCCTCTGATAAATATGGTCTTCAAGATCTCATGGTATAAATCTCTATGTTTAGACCTCCACAAATTATAGTGGAACCGCTCTACATAGTCCTCAAGGCTCTCATCCTCCTTCTGTGTCATTCTGAATACTTCCTCCCTTAAGTCAATGGTTCTGTAATAGTCTTGGTACTTTGATAATAATGTCTCCTTCATATCGCTCCATGTTCGAATAGAAGAAAAGCCTAAATAATTTCAGTTTCTAAGCATCTAAGATATTGTCATAACTCCTGCATAAGACATCAAATTCAAATAAGAAGGTGTCCAACTCTTCCACAGTCATCCCTTGAAAGGATGATAAGGATGATAAAGGAATATTTTTCATGGGAGCTTCACCTCTGATATCACCAATTGGGAACTCAAAGGTGGTGATAGTAGCATCTGTTTTAGCATCGATTTCATTGTTGTCTCCCATTGCTAATCCTTCTAACCCTTGCTATAACAAACATTCTTCAAACTGCTCTTGTGATTGCCTTGCAGGTGGATTTGATGTCTTAGGTAACTCCAGGGCTGAATGTTTCACCACACTACTTGAATCCAGATATTGATAAACCAATAGGTGCTCTCCTATCTCAATTTTTTGATGTCCCCCCTCAATTTCCCCTTATCCATTGGTCCTAAAGTTCTGGCTGCTAGCTTCCCCCTACTATTCCTGAATTGGATGCTTAATCTTGGGAGTATGGTTGCTAGCTTTAGAGTGGTATGGCCCCAAGATAGAGGAATCAGAGGTTTTTGTCCTTGTTACAGGAGTAACAACTTTTTTTTTGCCCTATTTTCCTTGCATCCCTTTGACAACTTGATTGTTCTTTTTCTTCCTTCGAGATTAGTTTTTGGATAAATGTTTTCCTTCCCAAATATACACTATTCCTTTCCTTTTTACGACCCGTTTTTCTTGTGACTAAATAGAGTGTGGGGTAGTTTTGTTATTTCTATAGTTCCTATAGTTTCAAACATGGAATTTATGTGTATTAATTCACACCCTAAGTGTCTTAGTCTTCGATAGAGTTGAGCTCGCTTAGGTATGTTAGAGTGATGCATAGGTTCTTACCTTTCGTCTTACCACCAAACAACTGAACAGATGAAGGCACACTAAACAAAACACCAAAATGCCACACCCTAAGTGCCCTAGTGGACACAATGGTGAGCTTGCCTAGTTGTGTTATAGCAATGTGAAGGCTCTTACCTCTTGTCTTACCACCCAACGATTGTGGACTAGGACCACTCTATCATCAAACAAACAACTTGGCTGACTGTATTGTCAACTGCCATCCCCTGCAACGACACCAAAATGTAGTGATGTTTTAATCAATCCTAATTGACCAAGGCTAGAACATTTAATTGTAAACCCAATGTAGCTCTTTCTGTTTCCATGGAGTTCGCACTATCTGTGCCAACACACTACAACCAAGAATGAAAGATAGAAATAACAGTAAAAGGTATCGCTGAATTAATTGTAGAAATTAAATCATTCATGTAGAAATTAAAACTCTCTGCAGAATTGAAATCACACTTCACAATGACTGGAGTAAGGGTGCACCACATAGTAAACTAATGACTACACGTGCTGGTCACTATCGTTCTGTTAATTAAACCAGTGTAACATCATAATATAATATGGAATAGAAGCGGATGTATTTCACAATTTATACAACAAAAAAAAAAAACCATATGACAATAAAAGAAACAATAATGTACACTACTTCTACCACTGCAGTCCCTGCTAAACAGGAGGGCCCTTCCTCCCTAGTAAGGATGCAGGAATAACACGAGATTAGTTAACAAATCAGATGAAGAGCAGTAACAACATCACCGTATTGAATTTAATATTAAAAATAATTCAGAGTTACAAGATCAGAGTAACAATGCTTTTCTATATGCCATCCTTGTACATAGGAAATCAAGTTTCTTTTATAATTATTACATGCTTGAAATTAGGAATAGATTAGTCATGAGAATCTCACGATTTTCATGCTGATCATAAAGTAGAAGTAGATACAATCTATTTTTAAATACAAATACTTCTCATATACATTGGTTAATATTGCAACCAATTGGTTCTATTGCTTCTAAAATAAACAATTCATAACACCCGACAACTATTGTGTGGAATAGTACCCACATTTTTTCCAGCCTCTGTGCAACAAAATCCCATGGTCAAATAGCGGTTCAAGTGTAACGAAAATCATTGGCGATAGCACCCTTGGTGTAACAAAGGTCCTTTGTAAAAGCACGTGATGGAACAACAGCCTGTAAAAACATTCAGTGTGTAACAACAACCTGTAACAACGTACAAGGTGTAACAACAAACTGCTCTACCCTGGTCTGAAATCGATCAACATGGCCTGTTCACTCCATAAACTTGTTCCTGCAAGCAACACCTAAAAAAGAGAATAGCTTCCAGAATACTCCTCCAATACTCACCCCAGTTAGCCACAAAAAGAAATATAGTATTGTATTATTCAGAAAAACATGGAAAAATAACATGACAGTGGAATAGGTTGTATAAATGAGAAAAAGGGTGATTAAAATGTGAATTTTCATGGGCCTGGAGGAAAAGAGGATCAAAACTAGGGAAAGAAAGTGTAGAAAACAAGTATAAAAGTCACACCTAATAAAATGCAGCTATAAAAAAGCTGAAAAAATCACAGTGTATATCTATATATATGTAGATATAGATATGTTACAATTCAAAGGTGCAGTTGAAGTTAAAATTGTATATAAAGAGATTATAATTACCGAGTTGTTGCACCCAATCCCTATGTTTAATGCATTCTCTTTAGCATACAGGTAACAACTAGATGCATCGTATTTCTCTCTGACTTGAGCAACAACCCAACTGTTAGGGCATGTCATTGGCATATTTTATTTTAAATGATTAGGATAAGGCACACTTCTAGCATTCAACTGTTTGAATTCTTTCCTGTCACTTCCCATTTCCTCCTCTTTTGTTTGTATAATGCGACCCACGATTGTGTCACTTACACATTGTAAAGAATGAATTCGTTGATAGATTCAATTTATTAATTTGTTGATTGAATCAAACCAACACACATACACACACACACACACACACACACACACACACACACACACACACACACACACACATAGTTTGTAACATATTAAAATATGAATTAATATGAAGTTTAGTGTGAATAGTTACTATGTAGAAATTTGACAAATGATAAGTCACTTACTCTTTATCATGCACCTCTTCCCATTCATTTCAAGAAGCTCCCCTTCTCTTTTGTCCTCATCCCTTTCGTCATCCCAAATCGCCGAACCTAGTGTGTTGTTGATCTACTTGATTACTCACTGGCATAATAGAAACACTCACATGGTATATACCCCTCGGGTTTTTCCCTTTGTTGAATGAAGCCTTTCAATTTCTTCATTTACCTCTCTAAGAAGAACATCCAACGATAAGAAACCACCCCAACTAATTCAACCTCATCTACTAGGTGAATTAGATGATGAACTTGCAAGTCCATGAAAGTTTTTGACAGTTCCTTCTCAAACATACAAACAATCTCAGCTATCTCTTGATGCCACCATGGAATGCTAGCCATATGTATCTCCTTTGATGTGATCCATTGCAAAAATGAAGATAATTTAGATATGGCATATTGTAGGTCTTGGGGGAAGTCATGGTTCACACACCGACGCACGAGAATAGGATAATGACACTACACAACAAATAGTACATTATACAAAAATTAATTATAAAATATCCTGTTCCATAAATATAAAATAAATAATAAAATCATGTTTTTGATATACGTACTCTTAAAAGGTTCAAATGGTCATGCAATTTCAACCCCAAAAAATGATCTTCCATAGTGAAGCAACACCATAGTGAAGACCCATATAAAGAAGGCACCCTCAAACTTCCTTATAACTTCCTTTACCAAGTAAAGATCATATTTCTTTAAAATCCATGCGAAATCACCTTCTTTGAAAGACCAAGAGGGACCAACCTCTCCTCTAATCTCTTGACTTGGCCAATGTTTCTTTTTAGTTTTTGAAGAAATAAGATCTCTCCTAAAAACCAATGTGTCACTTTATTTTGATGATATATGCCTCCATAAAGAAGATGAAACATTTTTAAATATATGCATGGGATCTAATAAGTGGGAAATCTTAATATGCTCCCAATATGGGAGCTCATAAAAGATAGTTTTGCTTTTCATCCCAATGGGAAATTTTTCAACATAGGTGTTGAATAATTTTAGATCATCAAACAAAGGCTCCTCATTTAAATCGAACATTTCTACAAACTCCTTCTCCTTCCCTCTCTCATATGATCTAAGACATTCAACTGGTGTCGTTATTATAGGCCTTTGGGTTTTCTCTACTTTACCATTGAAAACCGATGTTTCCCTTCTGTAAGGGTTTTATTTTGGGAGGAATACCTTGGTGCAGTCATATTGGCTTTCGTAGGTGGTTAGACCACCTAGCCTTCAGAGAAGGTCCACAATATTTACATCCATGATACCCTTTTGTTAAAAGATCTCCAAAATTATTGTATACAAGCTGGCACATTAGTGACCATGAAGATCATAACAATTGCAATGAACTAAATTAATACGCGAAACAATATTGTTAGGTATACAAACAAATCAATAAAAATGTAATATGGGTCTTGATACATCATACACATGTATCCCTTCCCATAATTCCTTCAATTGATCTACCAATGGTTGTAAGTAGACATCCATATTCTTCACTTGTATTCTACTAGGGACTATGAGATCCAACATAAGATGTTCATTCTTCACGGACAACCATTGGGGGATATTGTTATTAATCACTACTAGAGGACAAACATAACATTTGGTGTTTTGGAGGAAATATGGGTTGATGCCATCCATGGCTATGCTGAGTCATAGACTTCATACTTCATCCTTGAAATTTTTAGGCATTGTATCCTTTATATGCTTCATGGCTATTAAATCTGTTGGGATTCACATAACTTCTGATTCAATTCTGTGTGAGTCATGCCATCCCTACAACATAGATAATTCTTTGCAATGAAAGAGCCTTTGAATCCTTGGGATTATAAGCATGTTCCTCAATATCTTATGAGGAGGATCATGTGATTGAACTGTTTTTTTTAAATTGCAATGTCTGTCATGCCCATATTTTAGACATATCTCTTTGTCTACATATTCTCATCTATATAGAATACAATCATTCGGACATGCATGATATGATATGTACTCAATACCCAACGTTTTCAATAACTGCTTTGCCTCTTCACAACTGCCCGACAAGACATTATCACTTGAACAAACCTTATCCTTGAATGACTTGAAGTTGGTGGGGAATATAATTGTACAATGTCAATATTTAACACTCGTAAAATCAACCATTTTTAATGTTGATTGTGTGACAATATTTCTCAAAATATAAGGGACTTTATTGATCATGTAAGTGAATTACCTCATATTACTGAGAAACATGCATTTGACATGGCAAACTTTGCTTTCAAGTTTTACAACACCATCGTTGTCCCTAGCTGAGTAGAATTTGACTGTTTCCAGGTCCAAAGAGAGGCTTTGTGTAAGCAGATTTCAGGCTTTCAAGTGATATGAGCATCATCCCTTAGCTCATCGTTCTAGAATGCATATAACAACATTACCTACATGGAACTCGTATCCCATAAGTAATCATCTATACCAACCTCTATTTGATTTCCTCCATTGCCAACTTGTGATGAAGAACTACTATTGATGTATTCATTCCTAATTGGTGAATCTAGACATAGTGGGAATTGAATAGGTGGTTGATTCGACCATTCTTTGTATCCTTCCTAGCTGAGTTTTTATATTAATGCAACCTTCTCTTAATTTTATATTGTAGTGGGGTGCACCGGAAGATGGTAAGTGGGTCAATCATCATCACTAGAATCCTAATTTCAAACAATATTGAATATCATTAGTACAATATCAATGATAATAGTAAGCACATCAATGCAATTAATTTATTGAAATTACATTATACCAAAAAATTATTACCATCATTGATCTATGATTGAAGCTATATGTTGCCATGTTCTAATTGGCAGGGTGAAGAGGCCATCCATTTTCATATACCAGTTGCTTGCAATATGTTGCTCTTGATAAGAGCTTCTGATGTTTTTGGAATGAAGGAATATTTTCTGCATCTGAACTTTATTTTGAATCAAGATCCTACAAATTTGGATACATTTTTTTTCAAATTGACATGGATTAAAAAAAATCAATTAGAAAATCGAAATATAAATAAAATCTGAAACTACTGGAGATGGAAAGGGGGAACTTCATGGAGGACTTTGATCAACAATATGGAACGATCTGGAATTTGAAGAATTGACCATTTGATATTATTGATATTTTGTCCCTGCAATTGAGAAAAAATAGAAATAATTTTGCTTGTGCATATCTAAAATTAATTTTGAGAATCATATAACCACAGTCTGAATTTCAATATAGTTTTCAAACCATTTTTCAAGAATAAAGTGACTTTAAGCAGAAAATGTATAGTAGGAACTACTGTAATTCATGTGCATCCATCCTAAAGGATAATCTGAGATGAATATGCAATTTTTATTAAAAATAAAATTTCAGATAGATTTTAAACCCTACCATGGCGCTTGGTAGAAAAAATTGCACCAATGTGATTAAATCATAACAACACTAGGGAATTCAAATAATACCCATGTCGGTTTTCGACATTCTAAAATATATAAAATATGTTATCATATTGGTGCTCTTGTATAAAAACGCACCAATGCGTTTATTTTTTTTTTAGCATCAGTACACACTTGTTTCCGGAATTTAGAAAATAAAAACAAATTCAACCACCTGAATGCTTGTATAACAATTACAACATCTATGCATTTAAACAGAAACCACACCATTGCATTAAAAATATTAATCACATTGTTTCAAGATTTTGAAAAAAAAAAGAATTGTATCATGACGGTACATTGAAAAAATTTGGTGCCTCGACAATGTCAGTGAGATTTTATTATAAACACACCAGTGCTATTTACTGTTAAACTCATTGAGTTTGGATAAATTGGAAAAAACACACAATTTTTTTTTTAAATTAAAAAATGAATGACAGTTGATTTTTAGAAATCCAACGCTAGTAGAAAATGATGAAATTAATGACTAGGTGACTAAAATTTTTAGTCACTGCAATTATTTCAAGTGAATTACTACTAAATTTGAGCAATTTTAAGTGTCGAAATTAAACATGTCTGACTTAAACGTCTAATTTTGTCTAGGGATAAAATATACGACTAGATAATAAGTGACTAAATTAAAAGCGACTAACTTAAATGACTAATTTAGTCTAGGATTAAAATATACGACTAGATAATAAGTGACAAAATTAATAATGATTAATGTAAATGATTATAATAGTCCAAGAATAAAAGTATGGCCAAATAACAAGTACAACAAGTATATGATCTAGTAATTTATGTTAGTAATTTTTAATTGTGTCACTCCAGAAATGGCAAATTACAATATTGATACCCAAGTGTTACATTTCACTTTAGGGGTCTATGAATCCATCTTCAATGTTAAAATTTAGAGACAAAGGGGTCTTTGAATCCATCTACAGTGTTAAAATTATGAATACCCTTTTGTCTCTAAATTAGGTTTAACATTGTAGATGGATTCAAAGACCCCCTCCTTTGAATCCATCTGTAGTGTTAAATTTAGAGATAAAGGGGTCTCTGAGTCCATCTACAATGTTAAAATTTAGAGAGCCTCGTATGCAATGTTAAAATTTAGATAGATGGATTCAATGACCCCCTTAAAGGGGTCCATGAATCCATCTATACCGCTAAAATGATAACACTTTTATACAATATAGAGTATAAGTTTATAA
>APFE031116631.1:93700-126685 GCA_000404065.3 Pinus taeda
CACACACACACACACATATGGTTAAAAAATTTATCATCCCTAGTTATTATTCAAAATTTTAATGGTATATAAACCTTTGTTAATGATTTAATTGTTTTTACTAGTGGATAGATAAAGTAAGTGATGAAATGAAGCTCATTTTAAGAAAATCAAATTGTTAATTTTTTAATGATATATGAACCTTTGTTAAATTTTTAATGGTATATGAACCTTTGTTAATGATTTAATTCTTTTTAATAGTGGATAAATAAAGTAAGTGATGAAATGAAGCTCATTTCAAGAAAATCAAATTGTTGATCGTTTAATTGTTTTTAATAATTGATACATAAGGCAAGTCGTTTAAACAGAGCAGAAAATTGGCTATGAAAGCCATCTTCGAAAAAAACTAGGTATGAAATCCCGAGGAACAAAAACCAAAGATTCTGACCTCGCGAAGGCTTGTTATTCTTACCTTGTGAAAACTTGCTAAGAACCTTGTTTCCATGAAAACGGGTTATTCTTACTGTGATGAAGAGGTCCACTCTAGGTTTATCTTGGTTCTAAACTCTCCATGAAAATTGGTTGTCCTGTCCATGAAGATGAACCTTTGGTGCCAAAGTTTTACCGTTGGCGGGAGGGTTTTGGTATATTTTGAGATATTTGAGAGAAATTCATGATGTGGTTAGATATTTTTAGGGCTTGCAAAATTTTGTATATAATTATAGCTTCTATCATGGGTAGAAGAGCATTGGAGAGAACTTGGAGGCTTTTGAAGAGGTGGGAAATAGCTAATTCACAATTGAAGTATGCAATTTTGGGGTTGGAATCACATGTTAGTTGGGTTTATAGGTTTATATTTTTCTATGTTCATGCATTCTTACTGCCCGTTATTATGAAAGGAAAGCCTATGTTCGTTCTACGGTTTTTGATTTTCTTTTGCTAAGGGATCAACCAGGTTTTTGATTTTATTTTATTAAGGGATTGACTAAAAATGAATGTAGTGTAGAGTGGGTTTTGTGGTATTGGGAAAAGAGTTACATCCTTCCATGGCCTTATGCAAAGTTTCATCATCATACGAAACTCAATATTTATACCATCGATTCCTTTGGTTAGAATGCAATGAGAAATTGAAAGCTTTTCAACTACTCTTCATGAAGGTGTAACTACTATCTACTAAAAAAAATCCAACATAAGTTACTAATGTTCGTTCCAGAGACAACCTTGTTTTTGGGAGAAGGGATCCCCTCTTCTCAATGATTTTTTTTCTGCTCAGTCTATGGTGGTTTACAAACCCTATTCCCTTTGGATTCAAACCTTTGATCTCCAGGATGGAAGCTCTATTCTCAATTGTTAGGCCCACTCATGATGTACTACGTTTCTCACCATGCTTATGCAATAATTGTTGGAGAAACAAACTATATCTAAAAATATACTAGAGTAGGTTGATCTTAAACAACTCCTAAGTGTGAAAATATCCTAACAATAATGTCTATTCATTAACGCTCAATCACTTACTAGCTAAATCTAGATTTTTGCACATAGGTGTTGTTTGAACATTGGACCTCCAAAACTCAAACCCTTAAATAAAAAATAGATCTGAACCTATAGGCGCCCTATAGAGTCAAATTTTCCTCATGCACATACCTACAACTAGAAGAACCTTTTTTGGTTTCATAATTTTAAATTGCTACCATCTCCCGCTTTCATTTTTTGCTGCAACCTTCCTTCTTACTTGATCTTTCTAGATTCCAACAATAAAGTTTTGATTATTTTCCTAAATGGGTTTAGGTTTCTCATTAGGCTTAGTTTCTTGTGTTAACCTTGTCTTACAGTTTGAGTCTCTTGAACATTTATCATGAAAATATTTATCAATAAAATCATAGCTAGAAATAATATAATCTCAGTGGTACTCTCATGTGGCAGTTCAACTTAAACTACTTATAGTGCATTTTCATTTTCTTCCAAGCTATTCCTTATATCATGTATGTATGTATATAAAGAAGATGATAAAATCGAGGAATCATATACGAAATGACATAATGTTATATTTAGGGTACATTCCTATTCTAAGTACTGAACCCAGGATTTTCCATTATGGGATTGAGTTTGGTGTTAGCAATTGGAAATTTGATAAGGTTGTTTGAAGAGAGATAAATATGAAAAATGTGTGCTGGAATTTGTTTCCAAAACCACCTAATACTTCTACACTGACATCAATAGGTGAAGACAGTTTGGTAAGGGAAAAAATAAGCATCGAATGTTTTAAGCCATTAAATGAGGTTCTGTGTTTACATCATGTAAGAAGGAATTGTCCCTTTTCTCATTCTAAACAAATCTTTGACAAAATATTGTACACGTCCAAACTCCACCAACTTTATTTTATCAAGACCAGATTAAAAACAATTTTTTTGAATATTTGAAACAAATATCATTGGAGAAAACAAATTCTTATGACAATGTAAATCATGATAAAAGTGATGAAATTCTGAATATAACAAAGGGGACAATTGAGAATAGAAAATGTTTCAATTAGGGAACATTTTCCTTGCAAGAGGATGAAAGAGTCTTAATAATTGATGTTACTAACCATCTTGTAGCTATCAATGCAAGACTCCAAGGTATTGGATGGTTTCACTATGGACTATTTTTGTTTTAAGCTTCCTAGTGGTTGTTTCAAAACTATTTTCAAGATAGAAAATTGATGGACCTTAGAAAAATAATCCTTGCAACATAAAATGACATTCTCTTTCAAGAAATTCAAACAGAAATGGATATTTCTAGCATTTTGCAGAGAATGAATATAACCTCAACAATCTTTGTGGAAAAACCTTATAAATATCTGCTACTCCTGTGTAATGTGATATAGGCCTTTTGAGTTCTGTACTCTTGGAGAATGGGGATCCTTAAGCTATGTATTTAAGAGAAAACATGACAAAGGAAAATGGAAACAATTATCATTTCCAAGACATGAAGTTTCAAATATCCTAAATTTAGAAGGATGTAAAGATTTCGAAGAAGTTTCAAGCTAGAAAATCATGAAAGGTACAGTAACGAGGATTAAAACAAAGTTGAGATAAAATTCAAGGTTATAGTTTTTTAAATGGAGATGAAAATTATTATGAGAGAAACATGATTTATAAAGCCTACATTTCCAAACATGTTCTCCCTATATGTTGGGCGTGGGATCCCGCAAGGGCAATTTTGGGGCAAAAAGCCCATATTTTGGTCAAATTTTGTAATCCAAGTGTAAAGACTCCACATTTTACGGTCGCGGAGTGCGCATGTGTTAAAGAGTCATAGGGTTGTTCGCCCTTATTTTGGTAATGTAATGATGGCTGTAAAATATCTACCCATGGTCCATGGACCATGGGATTTTATAAATAGAGCTAATCTCTAAGTAGTTAGAATCAATGAAAAAAAGAATCAAGAATGAAGGGGTGAGTCATAACTTTAGAGCAGAAGTCTAAGTTTGGGTCGTAGCATAGGTAGAGGCTCTGCAACTGAGCGTGCAGAGGCCTAGAAGTCTACAGCTGAGTGTGCGGACCCCTGTAGCTGAGTGCACAGGGTAGGTCGAGTCTGTAATTGTTCGAAATTATCAATAAAGAGAAGGATTCTATAATTTTTGCGTCTTTATTTCCTGTTTATGCATCTGTTATATTGGGTATGAATTTCACTTATAATGCTTATATGATGCACGAATGTATGTAAATGTGTTGGTTAAGTGAAGGCAAGTAAGAACATCTATTTACGTGAAGCTAACTAAGATCAATTAATAAGATAAGTAAGACACTTAGACTAGTTGGGAGATATCATAGTTCGCTGCCCTAGCAGCGCGAAAGTCCCTAAGCTACAGGTTAGCGTTGTTCGAGAGCCAATTGTACCCTTCCACAAAGGTACTGAAGAAGTGGAATAGAGGGCTAAGAAACCTACGCGAAGGTAGGTATAGCCGAAATAAACTGACATCACAACCATCTCAAGGGTGTAGAAACTTGGTTCCAACGTCCCCCTATACTACTTTGGGTGAGACTTCAGTCCGTGCTCCGTGGGATGATGCCGAAAGGGCTAGTAGTGTAGGGATTTGTTTGGCTAACTAACGCTGAACCTGGGTCAGGCCCCCTCAAGCCAAAAAATGGTTCCATTGCCGGGATCAGAATTTGCATAAGAGATGTGTGATGTCATATCACTGGAATCCAACTAAGAAAGAAATCAAAGGCTGGTTGGATAGAAGGATCCACGAGTTCGTGGAACAAGGGAATGAAAACCCACGACTGTAAAAATAACAGTGGCTAGACAAATACCTATATATGGAGATCCATGAAATATTTTTTGTCTCATTTCCTACTGAGCTGTACGAGTGGATTGCGAAGTTAGCAGATAGCTAAGGAAGGTGGAAACTTGACGGTCCTTTTGTGTGGGCCCCAGAGCTAGTGCGAAGGTTGGAAGCATCAAAGAATAAGATCACCTGCGCTATCGATCATTGGCTCGATTGCATCATAGGAGAATTTGTGACTGAACTCGTGGTTGACACCTCAGTTAGCTATAGTGAGGCAGAGCGACGCTTTTTCAAAGGACTATGAGGTAATTACATAAAATCTTTGAATACTTGGATTAAGATGCCGTTGTGTGAAAAATGGGTTATGAAACTACTTTGATGTTTGGGACTATGCAAAGTGGAAAAACTTACAGTAATGAAGGAAATAAGGGTTTGGAGTATAACCCCTTGATTTCACCTCCGCGAAGAGACGAAGAAGGGATAGCAAAGGTCTCTCTACGAAGCGCTATTCAGTTAATGAGACAAGGATTCCCACAAATACCACCTCCACCCACGCCACCACCAGCTTCATCGCCATTTCCTCCAATTTCACCCGTACCACCTCCACCTCCACTATGATTCAGTATGACAAACACTGTGAAGTTGCCTTTTTCAAAGGCTTGGGAAATGAGGGCCTGGACCAGGGCTGTATGGGAAGCTCAAGGTGTTAGAGATGATCATATAAAGAAAGTGACACTGGTTAGCACCCTGCAAGGTTGCGCGCTAACTTGGTATATTAAGTACTCCAACGATAACCTAAATGCTAGAGTAGTAGACATCCAAGCATCACTAAATAGGGAATTTAGTAGGCCTAAATATGAGGCATAATCGATTGTCGGATTCAAAGATATCGCAATGCAACCAGGCGAGACGTCTTGGGAAGTATATTAGAAGCTGAAATGTATGATTTGTGAAGCCAACATGAATTTGATAGATTGACAACATCGCAAGTTGTTTGTTGCTTCACTACTACCACACTTAAGGAGTGCGCTATCGCAACAGAAGATAACAAATTAGGTAGAGGCCTTGGAGATTTCCATGAGACTACATGAGACTTTGATGCAAGATCCTAATTTAGGAGTGTAGTAGATCCATGTGTAGTTGAAGAATTTATGCCTTGAGAAGCAAAGTTTGAAGCAGGACAGGACGGTTCGGCTAGAGGTGTGCGAAGAGGTATGGTGTTTGAAATGAAAGAGTCAAGATCATGACAATGGCCACTACCTAGTCTTTAAAAATTACCTTGTAGGAGGAGGACCGATGCCTTTACGGCTAGAGGCTCAAGCAGGACCTAGCGTGGTGCTTGCTTTATGGTGCGCTATCTGTCAAGTAGCCAGAAAACATGCCACAGATAACTGTCTCTTGCTATATAAGTATGTGCAAGCACCGCAACAGTTGTTTTGTAACTTTTGTAGGTCAGTAGGACATGATGTGCGTACTTGCTGGAGATATGAATTGATGATAGACAGAACTCTCGCCTACAGGGTTTAGGCTGAAACGAGGCCCCTTGAACAAAATGTTGGGATGGCGTAGACAGGATTTCAGGGGCGCGGATGAGGTGGAGGTGGAGGAGGACCTGGTAGAGGTTGAGGATAGTTGATTTTCTACAATTGCAGAGGACCTGGACACCACGCCTATGACTGCACTAATCCGATGCATCCATCGTGCAAGCATTTCACACTGTTTGGTCATGAAACAGAAGACTGTGCTATGCTAATAGCTAGAATATGTGACAAAGGGGCGCTATTACCTCTCTTGACTCAGAGCCTATAGATGATGAGGTCTGAGCCACGCGAGGAAGTTCCGAACATAAATATAGTGCTCCGAAGTGGAATCGCGATGGGAGTTGACATGGGGAAACAACTAGAAGACAGTACATGGGTTCGCAAGGCCTTGATGAAAGAGCCTGAGTTTGATTTGGAGCACACTCGGGAAGCCTTCATGGAAGCTAAGAAGAGCTTCACTAAGGTCTCCACTTTAGGAAGCAAGGATAAGGCTGAGCCAGAGATGGACCCCTCTATGTTCAATACTTCCTGGAAACCTGTATGAAGTTACTGCATGATAGTAAGGCTATGAAAGGGATACAAAAAATCATCCATAGATGGGCTGGAACCGCACTAGGTGAGTTGCATGTAGTACGAAAGATCTATAATCATAAGATAAGGATGGGGCGTGAAATGTGACTCACCGCGTAGATCAGGGAATATGAAATGGATCAGGTCATTTTGGACCTGGGGTCAGATGAAAATATTCTACCGAGACAGACATGGGAATGAATGGGGAGACCTGTGCTGCAATGGTCTCCGATTCAGCTAAGGATGGCGAATCAACTAAAAATCATACCCATGGGGCAACTGCAGAGTGTGACGTGGATATTGAGGGAGCGAGCACACTAGCACATTTTGAAGTAATAGAGATTGTAGATGATAGCAATCCCTACCCCATGCTCCTAGGAATTGATTGGGCTACTGATATGAACAGGGTAATCAATATGAAAAAGTGAAAGATGATCTTTGAGAAGAGATCACTGTGCGTAATAATACCCTTGGATCCTGCTGAAGGATCGCGCTATACGAAACTAGTTCATGATTATGAGAGTGATGATGATCTAGACTACATCTATAAGATAACAGTGTGAGACAAATATTTGGTGAATCCCATCGCAGATGGACAGATTACATGGGAGCGCGAGAGCTCTTTCACTTCAGATTCCAACGAAGAAGTAGAACGCTCGAAAAATCGGTTACATGAAGTAACCATGCTGAATTGCTACATGATGACTCGGTCGCTGCATTGTGTGTTGTCAGAGGTAAGAAATCTGCCTACTTATGATGGTATAATTGAGGTAGATACCTTTTTGGATGCATTTAAAAGGGAGGTTCGAGAAAAGAAATTCTTCCAAGCCTTGCACTGGGCACTGTGCACTATGCCTGCAAGATGGTGGGGTATGCACAAGGGAAGATTTAATGATTGGTGTGAATGTAGGAGGATGATGAGAGCATGATTTTGGAAGCCTAAGATGCGATTGACAGACAAGTATGATGGGCAAGGTGATCTGCACGCATAGTTGGCCAAAGGAGAGAAGAACTATTCTACCACTGAATGCGAGGGGTTAGCTATGGTGTATGCGCTCCAAAAGTACTGACACTGCTTGCTAGGAGGCCACTTTAAGATGTATATGGATCAATCCACACTAAAATACCTAGTCAATAAGCCTGTGTTGGGGGGGGAAATCTACAGATGGCTCTTATTGTTCCAAGAGTACAATTTTAAAGTTGTTTTGAAGCCTGGGATTGAACGCGGGACCAGACCATCGAAATAGTGGAGGAACCTACTAACTTGGAGGAAGGATTTCCTGACGTGTAGCTCTTTGGAATGTGTGTCATGGACGGTCATTTTGAGGATATAATACACTTCCTAACAACAAGAACTAAACCAAAAGGATACTCTATCCAAAAAAAGAAGGAATTAGTGGTGCGTGCGGCATATTTCTCCGTCATTACCAGGAATCTATACATGATGGGGATTGATGAGATATTGTGAAGATATGTACCTAAGTTTGAATGAAGCAGCATCCTTGCGGATGCTCATGGGGGCTCTACAAGAGGAAATTATGAAGGGAGAGCAACTGCGCAGAAGCTTCTACACACTGGGTTGTGGTGGCCAACCCTTCATCAAGATTCAAAAGCATATTGCAATGTGTGTGATGTATGTCAAAGAATAGGTAGGCCATCGCGGAGGGATAAAATTCCTTTGAATCGACAAATAATGTTGCAACCTTTCGAGAAGTGGGCAATATATTTTGTAGGACCTGTTCAGCCACAAGGGAAGACAGGCATGAGGTACATTATCATTGCGACATAGCACTTGACCCGTTGGGTAGAAGCGCAGCTAGTGAAGGATTGAACGGGCGTGACTACCATGAATTTTCTATTTGAACATGTACTAACGTGATTTGTATGTCCAAAGATCTTGATGAGTGATCATGGTACGCACTTCCTGGATGAGACGATCAACGCACTAACAGAGTAATTTTAGGTGTATCACTAGAAGAGCACACCTTATCACCCACAAGCTAATAGGATAGTGGAGGCATTCAATAAAGTTCTTGAAAATGTGCTAACCAAGGTTTTCAATGCTCAACGAAGTGATTGGGACCTACACATACCTGCAGTATTGTGCTCTTATCGGACAACATGCAAAAAGATGATGGGACAAACCATTTTTAGGCTTGTCTATGGTGTGGAAGCCATAAGGCCTATGGAATGCATCATGCCTAGTCTACGCATAGTAGCACTCACAGGTATGATGGATCACAGAGCCCTAGAAGAGAGGCTTGTGCAGTTGGATGAGCTTGAAGAAGAGAGATTTTTGGCTAGATTCACCACAGGTCCAGAAGCAGTGTGAAAAAGCATGACACGATCAACACATCAAGCTGCGCACATTCAAGGTAAGCGATCTGGTTTTGTTGTATGATAGCAAGTTTGATAAATTCTCTAGAAAATTTAGGATGCACTGGTTAGGGCCGTATGTTATTAAGGGGATTATCGATGGAGGCGCGGTACATCTGGTCAAGTTAAACAGAGAACCTTCCCAGGAAAGGTGAATGGCAGTCACTTGAAGCCATACACTGGCAACCTGGCCATCTAACTATATGAAAGTAGCACAGTCTTAGTGCTCTAGGTAGCTGAAAGGAGGCACGGGACTATAAACTACACTGCTCGGGTTGGGGAGCTGCGTGATTTTAGGACTGTGTGAAGGAGCAAAGTGTCACAAGGTCTGCAACAGCGTGAAGGTAGCTGTGCTACTTGTGGAAATAGTGCGCAGGTCCACTAGAAAGTGACCATTAAAGTCACTATTCACGATTTTATGGTCAGATTATGGAGAAATGGAGCAGGTGGTATGCATTTAAGGTGAAATTTATGGATTAGATTCTTGAAAATCTATTGTCAATCTAGCATTAATGGGCCGAATTTGGGGGGAACGGTTGGATTTGAATTCAAAATGCCCTATAAATCACAGGTGGCTGTCTAGTGAAAAGCACTTGGCATTTTGAAAATTTAGTTGTTGCGTTATCAGGTATGTATGGACCTTACTTGTTTTGAGGCTTTGAGAACAAGTTCAACGTTTGAGAGATTGTTGAAAGAAACAAAGGACCTCCTGATTAGAATGATGTTGACACTCGAGGAAGCCGCGTAGGAAATTGAGGTAATAGAAGCCTCAGAGAGTGCTAGAGTGATAGTTGAGGTCCCTAAATCACCCAGAACATTGAGACCAAAGAAGGATAAGAAGGCTATGATCTCGGTGCGCATCTCACCAAGAAACCCACAGAGAACCAATCTCACCTTGTAGGAAAACGGGAAGGCCATTAATCTCGGGGTAGAAGAGGAAGAATCTGAAGAAATCCTGGTGGATGAGGAGGATTTGGAAATGGAAGTTAAAACCTAAGGTGTAGACCTTATTACCAGGTTGCCCAAATATGTTCCTCCGCAAAAGGGTAAATCTATGGTGCTGAAGGACATAGATGAGAGCACGAACTCCCTGCAAACTCCGCTGCTCTGAGATGACATTGTTTTTGAGGGGTCGCACATAGGGCAAGTTCGTATATTGAAATTTAAATATTGGGACCTCGTAGATCATGAGAAATTCCCGCATTTAGTGACTGAACAGCTAATGCACCGATGGATTGACGGGACTGCTGGAACAATTCAATTGGAGCTGTTGACATGGCTCAAGGGTGTAGAAAAAGTTGGGTTTCTTAACCTACTCTAGGTGCCACATTACCACTGCACCCTAGTGACCATATTTGTCATTAGGCAGCTGCTTTGCTTGGTGCATGATGGGTGTTTGTGGCTGGAGGAGCCCATTCCCATCACAGACCACTTGATTCATCAGATCACATGACTGCCTTACTTATGGGAGGATTCAACCAATATATTAGAAGGAAAAGGTGGTGGGTTGGCCCTTGTGGAAGCTATGAAGAAGAAATTCAAGTTGGAAAAGAATAAGTGGGGATATGCCATCTACAACATTGACAACCCTACAATCAAGGTCGCAACACAAATATTAGCAGGGAAGGTGATGTGGAAGTGTCGTGCGGATGATGTCCTTGCGCCTGTGATTGCAGTAGCAGCCCAATGTGCTGAAGGAGTCCAATTCAATTGGGTGAATTATCTTGGTGGCGAGTTCCTTACGAACTATGGGGAGGCACAGGAGTAGGGCAAGACATTCAACTACGCGTGGCTCTTACTCTTGATTGTACTGGTGGCATGGGATCTGCAAGAAGACAGCCAATTCCCTTCGGTCGCGCCAGACCTTCCAAAGGCAACGAAGTATGCTTCACTGTGGGTGACCAAGGATGTGCAACGCATAAAAGAAAGTAAGATCTTTTGGGTCTTGATGCAAATGAGTATTCGGATGGGGATCAATCGCAAGCCACGGTTGTCACCCACAATATATGCTAGTTTGCAGAGCTTTGTAGAGTTTCAAGCGAATTTCCACCTTGTTTTTATCAGGGTGCAAAAGGACCCAATGAAGATATGGCATAACATACCATATATGGCGATTGATGATGTGATATTTGCAGTCCTCGAGTCTTTCCCACCTTAGTGGCACGCTCTAGCAGGCTCCACGGTGGAAATGGAAAAGTCCACGACGTAGCGTAAGAAGGAATAACGAAAGATCTAAATGGTGCAGCTGGCTAAAAAGCGTAGAAAAGAGGAAGCGAAGGCTAAGGCCTAGGCAGTGCATGATGCTGTGAAATTGGCGGAGTAATAGAAGGCAGGATGAGAAGCGTGCAAAGGACATAAGCCATCTTCACCTGGGGTTGAGACAGAAACAAAGGAGCCAAAAGAACAAGGTGAGTTGGACCTGTAGACAACATCCACCCAACTCAAGCATCAATGCATGTTGCCTTATGGGGGCCTGACCTAGGTTCAAAGTTAAGTTAGCCAAACAAATCCCCACACTACTGGCCCTTTTGGCATCAGCTTGTGGAGCACGGGTTGAAGTCTCACCCAAAGCAGTATGGGGGGATGCTGGAACCAAGTTTCCGCACCCTTGAGATGGATGTGATGTCGGTTTTTTCCAACTAGACGTGCCTTTGCACATGCCACTTCACTCTCTGTTCCACCCTTCAGTACCATCACGAAGTGTTACAATTGGCTTTTGCGCAGCCCTAACTAGGGGCTAAGATGCTTTCGCACTATTATGGCAGAAAACTACGCTATTTCCCAAACTACATCGAGTAGCTTACTTATCTTATTATCAGATCTTAGTTATCCGCGTAACATATATTCTTACTTGCGTTCACTTAACCAATACAATTATATACATTTGCACAACATATAAGTATTAGAAGTGAAATTCATACCCAATATAACAGATGCATAAAACAGGAAATAAAGTTGCAAAATTAATAGAAACTTCTCTTTATTAATACTTCCAACTGATTATAGACTCAACTCGCCCTATGCACTCAGCTGTAGGGGTCCACGCACTCAGTTGTGGACTACTAGGCCTCTGTGCAGTTAGCTGCAGAGCCTCTTCCTACGCTACAACCCAAAACTAGACTTTACACTTTAGATCTATCTCACATACATCATCATTCCTTAGACATTCTGTGTTAGATTCCATTGATGCCTTAACTACTTAGACTTTTGCTCTATTTATACAATCCCATGGTTTGTGGACCATGGGTAGATCTTCTACAACCAAAATTACATTATCAAAATAAGGGTGGACAACCCTATGACTCTTTTACAACTACATGCTCCGCGCCCACAAAGTGCAGAGTCACATTAGAATTACAAACTTGGACCAAAATATGGGCTCTAAGCCCCAAAACTGCCCTTGGGGGATCTTGCACCCAATAGGCCCCCAACACAAGCATCTTGACTCACCCTCGAGTCACTCTGTAGGTTTGAAGATCTTTGTGCGAAGACCTCCAAACTATTATTGGATCACTACAAGTTCAGTAGCGCACTGAGCAACTGCCTGTTGGACTTCCTCTACATGCTGTTCGGTGATTGCTGCTAGTGAAATGCTGCCCTAAATCCTCTCCTGAGTTGCTTGCAGCTACACGAGATTTGCTTCAATGGATGCTGTAATGATATACGCCTCATCGATCCATGGATGTAGGCATGCTTTCAAAATTTCCTCTTTATGCCGAGCCGCATCCACCTGCTCCTTGAGCACCTTTGCCTATTGCATCCTTGTGAGCCTTGGTGTAAGGGAAACTGTATGCACAATCCCTTTTACCTCATCGTATCTTTGCTGCAACTTGTGCACCTCTATCTCTAGGCGCTCTATGTTAAGATCCTCCTGTAGGGTGGTGAGGAACTCGAATGATTGTTCGAGTAGATTCATGTAGTTTGTCACTGCACTGTCAACCGCCGCCATTGCTGTTGTGATTGTGGTGGCAAACTGTACCTTAACCTCTGGCAGAGTTGAAGGATGCACATTCAACTATAATTCTGCTATTTGAAGGTTTAGTTCCAGCTGAACCCTAGCCATTTCAACTTTGGCGTCATGGACCCCTGTTGCTAACTTTTAGACACGTGCCTGCACCGGTTCCTTTGTTGGGATGGCCAACTCCGGGACCATCTGATAGGCTTCCTCCACAAGCTGCACTATCTACTTTTGTGCTCTATGGCCTTGTTGCACTATAGGATTAACTTCTCAATGTTGATGCGCTGCTCGCTCATTACTTGTATAGCACGACTCTCCCTGGCCCGAAGTTTTTCCGTGAATCCATCCTGCAAAAGATAAAGCATCTCCCAAGGGACAACCATGTTTGACCCGACCCCTTTCAAGCTACTAACCATAGGCCTATCGGCATAATTCTTTGTAATGAGTGTTCCATCTAGCAGCACTATTGTGTTGGTCATCTTGGCGCACAACATTTTCTCGGGCGCGGAAGTGCCGACGACGAGTCTGGTTGAAACTTTGCCAGCATGTGGAATGCGCACCTAAAACTCCTATATCTATGTCTGGAGAGCCCCCAATATGAACTGGTGTTGCTTCTCAAACTTCTGGAGGGCCTCCGTAATGATATCCCTCACCGTTTCGCGGATATCATGTAGATCGCCCTCAGTGAGGGTGATTGGGTCGAAAGAAGTCTTTGAGGCATTTTACTTCTTTTGTGGCCCCACCTGATCTCTTGGACCCTTGCAAAGGAGATGTAGGACCTTCTAACTAGACTGATGTCAACACCCACAGAAGCTACACAGGAAATTGTAGAAGTAGAAGCCTAAGAGAGCGCCAGAATAATCACTGAGGTCCCTAAATCACCGTGTACACCGAGACCTAAGAAAGACAAGCAAGCCATGATACCGGTACACGTATCACCCAGAAATCCATTGAGGATTAAGCTCACAATGGATGAAAAGGGGAAGGCCATTAATCTGGAGGCCGAGGAGGAGGAAGAGTTTAAGGAAATCCTGGTGGAGGAGGAGGATGTAGAGATGGTAGTCGAAACCCAAGGCGTGGACCCTATCACCAGAACGCCTACATATGTTCCTCCACGTAAAGGTAAAGCCAAGGTACCCAAGGATATAGATGAGAGAAAGAGCTCTCTACAAACTCTGCTGCTCCTAGATTATATTGTGTTTGAGGGAGCATACTTGGGATAGGTTCCTGTGCTAAAATTTGAAGATTGGGACCTCACAGACCATGAGAAGTTCCTGCATTTAGCAATCGCATAGCTAATGTGCCAAAATATAGACACATCAGCTGGAATGATAGAGTTGGAGCCACGAAAATGGCTCAGAGGTGTTGAGAAAGTAGGGTTTCTAAACTTGCTCTGGGTGCTACATTACCACCACGCCCTAGTGGCCATTTTTGTTATCAGGTAGCTACTCTACTTGGTACATGATGGGTGCTTGTGGCTGGAGGAGCCCATCCCGATCACAGACCATTTGATTCACCAGATCACACATCTACCTTGTGCAAGGGAGGACCTGACAAAATTTTAAGAGGGAAAAAGTGATCACTTGGCCATCGCAGAGACCATGAAAAAGAAATTTAAATTGGAAAAGAAGAAGTGAGGGTATGCCATCTCCAACATCAAAAACCCTGTAGTTAAGGTCGCGACATAGATATTGGCAGGAAAACTTATGTGAAAGTGCCACACGGATGAGGTGCCCGCATCGGTGGTTTCAATAGCAGTGCAATGCGTAGAAGGGGTCTAGTTCAACTGGGCAAACTATCTATGCGGTGAGTTCCTTTCGAACTACCGCGAGGCATAGGAATAGGGAAAAACCTTTTATTATGCATGGCTCCTATTGTCAATAGTACTAGTGGCATGGGAGTTTCTTGAAGATAGCCAGTTTCCGTTGATTGTGGAGGACCTTCTAGAGGTAGCGAAGTACGCTTCGCTATGGGAAACCAGGGATGCACAAAGGATAAGGGAGAGAAAGATATTTTGGGTGCTCATGGAGATGAACATCAGGATGGGGATCAATTGCAAGCTGCGGTTATCAGCCACTACCTATAACAGTATGCAGAGCTTTGTGGAGTTCAAAGTAAACTTCCACCATGTCTTCATAAGGGCACGGAAGGACCCCATGAAGACATGGCATGAGTTACTGTATTTGGTGGCTGACGATGTGATATTCGTAGTCCTTGAGTTTTGACCACTGGAGTGGTGCACTCCAGATGGATCTGTGGTGGAATTAGAGAAGTTTGTGATGTAGTGGAAGGAGGAAGAGAAAAAACTGTGGATGACATAGCTGGTGGAAAAGCACAGGAAAGAAGATGTAGTGGCTAAGGCCCACATGGAGTGCGATACGCAGTTGGTGTAGCAGCAGAAAACAACAGAAGAAGAGCGCGGAGGATAGAAGTCACCTTCGCCTGAACCAGAGATTGACACAGAACAAGGTGGCTCGAACCCATAGACAACGTCCACCCAGCTAAAATTTTCATGTGCAAGAGAGCAGGTGGGACCGTGAAAGAAGACAAAGGCCTTAAAGACTTCGTTCGACCCAATTACCCTCACTAAGGGGGATCTCATGATATCGGTGAAATAGTGAGGGATGTCATCGTGGAGGTCCTCCAACAGTTTGAGGAGCAACACTAGTTGGTATTGGGGGCTCTTCGGACATAGATATAGGAGTTTCAGGTGCACACTCCATAGCCTGGCATAGTGTCAACCAGCCTTGCCGTCGGCACTTCCGCGACTGAGGAAACGCTGTGCGCTAGGATGACCAACACAGTAGTGTTACCAAATGGAGCACTCATTACAGATAATGAGGCCAGCAGGCTTATCGTCAGTAGCTTGAAAGGGGTCGGGATAAACATGGCTGCGCTCCCTCAGGAGATGCTCAATCTTTTGTAGGATGGATTCATGGCAAAACTTCGGGCCAGAGAAAGCCACACTATATAGGTAATGAGCAAGCAACGGATAAACATTGAGCAGTTGAGGCTATAGCACAATGAGGCCATGGAGTAGAACAAATAGGTAGCGTAAGTTGTGGAGGAAGCCTTCCAGATGATCCCAGAGTTGGCCATCCCAACAAAGGAATCAGTGGAGGTGCGCGTTCGAAAGTTAGCAATAGGGGTGTGCGACACCAGAGCTGAAATGGCCAGGGTTCAGCAGGAGCTGAACCATCAGATAATAGAATTATAGTTGAAGGTGCAACCTTCAACTCCATTGGAGGTTAAGGAACAACGTGCCACCACGATTACAACAACAATGGCGGCGATTGACAGTGCAGTGATAGACAACATGACATTGTTTGAACAATCATTCGAGGTCCTCACCACACTACAGGAGGACTCAAACATAGAGCACCTAGAGAAAGAGGTGTGCAAGAGGAAACAGAGATATGATGAGGTAAAAGGGACCACCCAGATAGTTTCCCTTACAGAGAGGCTTGCAAGGATGCAACAGGCAAAGGTGTTCAAGGCGCAGGTGGATGTTTCTTGGCATAAAGTGGCAGTTTTGAAAGCGCGCCTACAACCATGGATCGATGAGGCATATACCATTACATCATCCATTGAAGAAAAGATCGTGTAGCTACAAGAAACTTAGGAAAGGATTCAGGGCAACAGTTCAACGATAGTAGTCACCGAATTGCACGTAGAAGAAGTTCAGCAGGCAGCCACTCAGTGCACTTTCGAACTTGTAGTGATCCAATCAGAGTTGGGAGGTCTTCACACAAAGATCTCCACACCTACAGAGTGACTCGAGGGCAAGTCACGATGTTTGTGTTAGGGTCCTATTGGGTGCGGGATCACTTAAGGGAAGTTTTGGGGCTTAGAGCCCAGATTTGGGTCCAAGTTTGTAATTCCAATATAAAGAATCCGCATTTTGTGGGTGTGGAGCGCCTAGTTGTAAAAGAGTCATAGGGTTGTCCGCCCTTATTTTTGATAATGTAATGTTGGTTGTAGAAGATAAACCCATGGTCCGCGGACCATGGGATTGTATAAATAGAGTGAAGCTCTATGTAGTTAAGGCATCAACAGAATCTATCACAGAATGTCTAAGGAATGATGATGTATGCGAGATAGATTTGAAGTGTAAAGTCTAGTTTTGGGTCGTAGCTTAGGAAGAGGCTCTGCAGCTAAGTGCGCAGAGGCCTAGTAGTCTGTAGTTGAGTGTGCAGACCCCTACAACTGAGTGCATAGGGTGAGTCGAGTCTGTAATTAGTTGGAAGTATTAATAAAGAGAAGTTTCTATCAAATTTGCGCCTTTATCTCCTATTTTATGCATTTGTTATATTGGGTATGAATTTCACTTCGAATGCTTATATGATGCGTGGATGTATATAATTGTATTGGTTAAGTGAATGAAAGTAAGAATATATATTATGCGAAGATAACTAAGATTTGATAATAAGAAAAGTAAGATACTCGACGTAGTTTGGGAAATAGTGCAGTCTGCTGCCATAACAACATGAAAGCATCTCAGCCCCTGGTTAGGGCTGCACGAAGACCAATTATAACAGATCACAGAGGTACTGAAGGTTAGAATAGAGCGTGAAGCGACCTGCACGAAGGAACGTCTAGTTGGGATAAACTGACATCACATCCACATTAAGGGTGGAGAAACTTGGTTCCAACATCCCCCCATACTGCTTTGAGTGAGACTTCAGTCCATGCTTCACGAGTCAGCCTCCCATAATCCAACAACACCCATAAGAGAATGCAGCCCCACGAAAGAAAACCAAGGTGTCAAATACATCCTTTGACCCAATCATCCTCATTGAGGGGGATTTGCATGATATCAAAGAAACAACGAGGGATGTCACCATGGAGGTCCTCCAATAGTTCAAAGAACAACAACAATTGGTATTGGGGGCTCTCCTCTGAACAAAAATATAGGAGTTTCATGTTTCAATTGCACAGGCTAGCACAATGTCCACCAACCTCGCGATTGGCACTTCAGCTGCCTGAGATGTTGTGCACAAGGGTGAACAACGCGGTACTACTACCTGATGGGGCACTCACTACAGAAAATGAGGCCAACAGGACCATGATTAGTAGTCTGAAAGGGGTAGGATTGAATATGGTCACGTTCCCTCGAGAGACGCTCTATCTCTTGTAGGAGGGAGTCACCGTGAAACTTAGGGCTCGGGAGAGTCGCACTCTGCAGGTGATGAGCAAACAACACATCAACATCAAGAAGTTGGGCCTATAGTGCAACGAGGTAGTAGAACAGAACAAGAAGATCATGCAGTTAGTGGAGGAAGCCTACTGAATGGTCCTGAAGTTGGACATTCAGGCAGAAGACTTAGTTGAGGCATGTGTCTGCAAGTTGGCCACAGGGGTGCGCGACGCTCTGATAGAGATGGCTAGGATTCAGCTGGACCTGAACCTACAGATCACATAATTGCAGTTGAGGGTTCAACCTTCAACTCCATTGGAAGTTAGGGAACAATGTACCAATGGTGTTACAAAAACAATAGCAGTGGTCGACAGTGCAGTAGCAGAGGGCATGTGACTTTTTGAATAGGCATTCTAGGTCCTGAGCACCCTATAGGAGGACCCAAATGTAGAGCACCTAGAGACATAGGCACTTGAGATACAACAAAGGTATGATGAGGTATAAAGGACTACACAGACGGTCACCCTTACACAAAGGCTTGCATAGATGCAGGAGGCAAAGGTGCTTACAGAATAGGTGGATGCCGCTTAGAACAAAGAAATGGTCCTAAAAGGGCACCTACAACCATGGATAGATGAAGCATATATGATCACAGCTTCCACTGAAGGGAAGCTCGTGACACTACAAGCCACTCAGCAGAAGATTCAGGGCAATAGTTAAATGATAGTCATCGAGTAGCGAGTGGAAGAAGTCCACCAGGCGGCTGGCCGCTCAATGCACTGTTGAGGTTGTGATTATCCAAATAGAGTTGGGAGGTCTTTGCAATAATATATCTGCAGTTGTAGAGTGACTCGAGGGCGAGTCACGATGTTTGTGTTGGGGACTTGTTGGTTGCAGGATCCCCCAAGGGCAGTTTTGGGGCTAAAAGTGAATATTTTGGTAAAATTTTGTAATCCAAGTGCAAAGACTCTACATTTTGTGGTCGCGGAGCGCGTAGGAGTTAAAGAGTCATAGGGTTTTCCACCCTTATTTTGGTAATGTAATGTCATCTATAAAATATCTACCCATGGTTAGCAGACCATGGGATTGTATAAATAAAGCTAAGCTCTAAGTAGTTAGAATCAATGAAAAAAAGAATTAAGAATGAACGAGTGAGTCATAGCTTTAGAGAAGAAGTCTAAGTTTGGGTCGTAGCATAGGTAGAGGCTCTACAGCTGAGTGCGCAAAGGCCTAGAAGTCCGAAACTGAGTGTGCAGACCCTTGTAGCTAATTGCATAGGGTGGGTCGAGTCTGTAGTTGTCTGGAATTATCAATAAAGAGAAGGATTCTATAATTTCTGCGTCTTTATTTTCTGTTTATGCATATGTTGTATTGGGTATGAATTTCACTTATAATGCTTATATGATGCACGAATGTATGTAAATGTGTTGGTTAAGTGAATGCAAGTAAGAACATCTGTTTACATGAAGCTAACTAAGATCCGTTAATAAGATAATTAAGACACTTAGCCTAGTTGGGAGATATCGTAGTTTGCTGCCCTAGCAGCGCGAAAGTCCCTAAGCCACAGGTTAGGGCCGCGCTAGAGCCAATTGTACCCTTTCACGAAGGTACTGAAGAAGTGGAACATAGGGCTAAGAAACTTGTGCGAAGGCAGACATAGGTAGAATAAAATGACATCACAACCATCTCAAGGGTGCGGAAACTTGGTTCCAACATCCCCGCATACTGCTTCGGGTGAGACTTTAGTCCGCGCTCCATGGGTTGATGCTGAAAGGGCCAGTAATGTAGGGATTTGTTTGGATAAATAATGCTGAACCTGGGTCAGGCCCCCTCAAGCCAACACTATATTTACTAATAGTGCTATTGTAATGCCTCGACCCTGATCTCAAGAGATTTTAAATCCTTGTGGAAAGCTGCTAACTCTGCATGAAATATGGGCTTCCAACTTTGTTGTAATTTTTCTTATCCCGTTTAGATGAATGAAGAGTATCCACATTGAATGTTGCATGACATTTCCATAGAATTGAGATACCTTTCAATCATATAGAGCTCCATATTGTCTACCACATTGTTTAGTCACCTATTTTTCCCCAGAAGTGGTCCCTATTCAATGGAAACTATTGACAAGGAGAATGTCAAATTCAACGGTAACTGTTATGTAGAGTGCGACTCCAAATATCCCAAAAGGTTTGCTTGACAGACTCTATTTTGTGATGACTCAAACAACAACACCTATTAGACCTCAATCATAGCCAGTGTGGAACTCTCAAAGCATGGTGAGAATGTAGGTGCTTATAGCTCAAAATCAGAAGAAACCTATAGGAAAGCCTATAATGGTAATGATTAAAATGCTAATTTCAAGTTTCTACAAATTCAGGATTATCAGACAATCAACTTTACTGTTCCTATTTTAAAGTATCATCTGGAACCTAGAATTTCTTAGAGTGTCTCAGATGAAATTAATGCATGAAGTTTCGATCAATTAGCCACATTGTTAGAAAGCCCACAGTCACAACATGTAGTAATGCACTAAAAAGCTTCATGAGTAATTCCATCAAATATTTATTTGCATTACTAACACACTCACTTTGATAGCTATAAAAAATCATATCTAGGAGAGAAAATATTGTAATAAAAGCATAGATCCCAGGCCAAAATGGACCATACATTCATAAAATCATCAAAGACATCTTGCACCTTTTAACTCCTTCATTTAAGCGATTTCTTCCGCTATTTCTTTTTCCATTAATATATGAGAAGGATGACCAAGCTTCCTTTCTTTGTATTTCACTTTAATCTATCAATCTTTGACATCAATAGTGATGTTTCCCCTCTCCAATTGGATATATTTCCAATGGTTGCATAAATGAGTCAATAATATGCAGGTAAAAGAAGCATAACAATTGTTGGGAGGTCAACTATAATAGAAATAAATACGCAATAATGAAGTTAATATCATAACAATAGTGTTAAACAATTGGTTTTTTGAAGAGATCTGGCTGAGGATTGCTTTGAACCTAATAAAGGTTGTGCTCTAATTAATTCAAGTTCCATTTAGTTGTCTATAGGTGTTGATTTCCACCATGAACAAAAACATTGCAAAATTGTACAGTCCAACCAAGTATTTCAAAAATATGTCCATAGTCAAAATAATATGCGCAAGTCTCTATTTCAACCTTCCTACAATTTTCTAGGAGGCTTAGAGGACTATATGAATATTGCTTGTGTTTAGTGATCTGTATCAAGTCTTTTTCTATAATCATAACTCCATTTGAAGTTATATGACATACCCAAAGCCCCTGTATCTGCTAGAATAAGTTTCCTCATCTAATAATCACATTTAACACTAGAAGAGAACCATGAATTGTAAGTTATACTATCCTTAGTCACATTGAACATTTTGGCCATTATGGGAATTGCAAAGAAGTTGGAAATGTTTGAGATTTATTCCAGCATAATCATGAGATATTGGAAGAAATTTTTACTTTTGACAAGTCAAATTCTCTAAATGATATATAATGATTATATTATCTTGTGTTTATGTTTTAATTTCATTCAAATCAGAAAATTTTTCACTATGACCATTCATATTTGTAAGAATAGAAACTGCTAGCACATTGGACATTGATTTCTTGTGAAATGATGTTGGAGATAAAGTTAGTGGTAGAAGAGTAGTCAGAGCATGAGAATATTCTTGACAATCTAGATAGAGATTGCCTGTCATGTGCTAACAAGCATGAAGGCCATGACCAAATTTTTCCTCTACTTCCAAAAAATATTTTCCTTTTTCTCCTCCTCTGGGTTTTCTAGATGGAGTTTGTTTTAAAAATTAGAAAAAGAAATTGATTAACAGGATTTGATACATAACCCAACAAAGAAATTGGTTGTAAGAGGAGTCTTATCTCTAGGCTGCTCAAATAGTACATATAATTTGCTACAGGGTCAAAAAAGCATGAGAGAAAAGATAATCTTGATTAGAAGCTTCAACATATTCTTGGACTTTTGTAACAACTTGTTGAAAATATCTTCATCTACAAGGCATCCATCACTATTTCTCGATTCTTCAGCTTTGGGCTTTTGAAAAAATATTGATTTCTCTATGAAAGGAAATGCACATGGTCAATTTTTTGAAAGTTTATTACCTTTATTTTTTAGGCATAGTTTTCTTCTTATGGTTGTCTTAGGTATGTGCTTGTAGCCCACTCTTCATCTAAATCATCTGAATCATAAATATGATCACCCTCAAAATGCATGAAATAAGGCTTATGAGGTTTAATTTCCAACTCAATAATTTATGTATTTCTTGATTATTGAATGGTGATTGTTGTTGTAGGTCTAAAATTTGAGCATTCACAATACCCCCTTTATCAATTTTAAGTAGGTTCAACAAATCCTATGTTTGTAGAGCTACTAAAGAACAATATTCTTCTAATTTTCCAACATCTTCTTCACATATGACCATCCATGCATTGAGTAGTTTTTGTCTTAAGATGCTCATAATTTCATGATTTCTACTACAATGGCTTGTGCACAAATGTGCATGGGAAATTGTACCTTTCTCTTTGTTAGAACCATCTTATTCGTAGAAAAGAGCCTCCTCAAAATGGACAAGATAAGATAGATTTGAATTAACTTGAAGCTTAATTTTGTTTTCTTCTACAAAGCTACGAGAGAGAAATGTGTTATTGTCCTCAAGAAATTTAGAGGGTTTCTGTATGAGTTCCTGTGAAGAAAGAGGTGTCTGGAAAGGGTTCAAAAGAAGTCCCATATTTGTATTTGAACCAAAAACAATATCTTCTCTTATGTTGCCATAATATAAGGTCCCTTTTCCATGCAACTCATTAACTTGAGAAAAATTATTAGTAGACAAAAATGACTAAAACAAGTGAAACATGAAATCCATCTTTGTTACACATTGTTCATCAATCCACTTTAAAATGTCTGGATGAGATAAATGAGTGTTGTCTATAAAAAGAAAGATCTATCTAGTCTTACATCGTCTTCAGATATGACTAAATTTTCTAAATATGTCCATGACTCATCTCTAGATGTTACAACTCTAGTCCAAGCTGTTGGGGGCAAACTAGCATCAACATTATTTTTTTGTGGCTTCTTGGTCATCAAATTATTTTCAGAAAAGCACTGATGTAAAAATATTGGATCCTTTCCAATATCATCTACCTTGTATCCACAAAACCATGTTGCTTCTTTGAGAGGAAGGTTTGGGATTGTCTGTGAATTTACAGCATATGACTGTTTGTTACTATATGATTCTGCCATAATCATAATTGGAGGAAAATTTTCCCTCTGAATATTAACACATCCATTGAAGGAAATGTGGGATAATTTTGACTATATTGGAGACAAATCAATTGTCTGAGACATATAAAATGTGTCTCACTTCAACACATAGATAAACTACACAAGTTTCAACATAGATAACAAGATAAACATAGTGAGAAACCGTCGGCCTATCACACTTTTTAATGTGTCTTATAATTAAGAATATGGCAACCTGAACCATTTTCCTTGATGAACTAGAGTTTATTAAGAGACATTAATATTAGTACAACTTGTGAAGGTCTTGAATGAGTATCAAAGACCAGTCACATAATTATAGATGAAGATAGGACTAGCAAATATGACTCCAAAGGCATATTTTCTACTAGGGTGAACTTCTTCAAGCTTAGAAAAATGAGGTAAATATCAAATGATGTACATTCTTGCGTGATAGGAATAAGGAGAGAATGTGGTGTAAATACTTCATTAATGTGCCCTCCATGCAAGTGGCCAAACACATAACGTATTCCCTTCAAGTGCCAAAAGGGTGATAATTTGTAACTCGTCATGTTGCCATGAATAGCTAAGTGACTCCCTCAAGTGGAGTTCCCTCATTTTCTAGGAATGAACACTTTGAACATGTCAGAAATATGCTTTAAAGGAGAGAGTGAATAGATGGTAACTACCACTATATCAAAGCCTCCCTTGTAGCTGAGTGATTCATCCTATTTGCTACTAAGGAAACTCCCATTGCTGTGTTCTTCTCATCATTGCTATTGTAATGTGTTTAAAAATGGCCACAAGGGATGTGCCCTTAAGAATGATAATATATTAACCAAATTTTTTCGCTGTCATGCTAATATATCTGCATTCAAAAGGTGTCAATACAACAAAAATATCTCCTCAAACAAGTGTTGATCCACATGATTTCTCTCAAATATGACTTTCTTTTGTTTTTTGACTATGTGATTGTTGTGTATGGGTGTGTTCACATGAGTAAAAAATGTGTAGTCTTGTCTTCCTATATGTTGTTTCTAAAAAGTTTGCACAATTGACATTTGTGCTCAAATGGGAGTTGAAACTTCTCTTTTACAAACAAATTTCTAAAAAGAGTTGAAAGTAAAGAGTTAACATATTAGCTTCATCTTTGAATGCAGAAAATTGAAGATGAGTCAATGCCAAATTTTGAGAAAGGATGAATACTATTCACATGATAAGAAAATAACTAATGAGAAGAGCTTTCCTAAATATGCATGTCTATGTAATAATTGTCATGGTGAGAAGATGAGAAAAATAAGTGTGGGTTTTCAACATATGCTAAAATATGGGCATTATGATATAAGCCCTTTCCCTCAAAATTGTTATCCAGATAGGATAGAATTGCATAACATGAGAGATGTAGAGGAACTAGACATAAATAAAGAGGAAAAAAAAACAAATGAAAAGGTAGGAACCTTTGATGAAGGGATTGAAGTTGATAGAAATTTGAATGAGGGTTTCAAGGATGAATGGTAGAATTTGATGGAGGATGCTTTAAAACCGGTGTATGGTACTTGCAATTTAAGTCATTTAACGAAAATCCTTTCAACTCTTAACTTGCAAGCAGTGTATGGTTGGACAAATGAGAGTGTTGATGATTTATTGGCATTTTTACAATGATTGTTACCAGTCTACTCCACGTTTCCAACAAAACGAAGAGAATGTAAAGTGAAAATCGCTAAGCTAGGATTAGGATATGAAAACATCCACACATGTGTGAATATTTTTTTATTATATGGAAAAAATATTGCAAGTGAGACTAAATATCCAAAATGTAAAGAAGGGAGGTATAGACCAGGGTTGAAATCAAATTCAACTCTGAGAAGGGTTCTTCGCCACTTTCCACTAATCCCACGGTTGATACCAATGTACAAATGTCAAGAAATTTCCGAGCTAATGTAATGACATGCCCAAAATAAGAGCATCGATGGAAAAAAACGATTTGTAGCTGATTCTAAGATTTGGAAGGAATTTGAAAACAAATCACCTGATTTTTCCCATGATCCTCTCAATATAAGGTAGGGTTTAGCTCTAGATGGGGTGAACCATTTCTCAGATCAAAGCACTAAATGGTCAAATTGGCCAGTGTTTTTAATAAATTATAAGTTGCCTCCATGGTTAGAGGCCAAGCCATTTTTCTTGATGTTGATATTGATTATACCAGGGAAACAAAGTGTGAATTCAGATATAATTAATGTTTATTTAGAGCCATTATTTGATGAGCTAGTGGAATTGTGGAAAGGAATTGAAGCAATTCAAATTTTAAGGGATGCCAATTCAATTCAATTCACTTTAAGAGCTTCTTTATTGTTTATAAACCACGATCTTCCTCCATATGGAACTTTGACTGGTCTCAATTTTCATGGATACCATGGATGTTTGACTTGCATCTTTAAGGGTTTTGTGAAGCACTCAAGTAGTTTACACAAGTGTATTTATTGTAGACATCATGCTTACTTAAAAATGGATGTTGGCTTATTGGGGCTTGACCCAGGTTCGGAGATGCTTTAGCCAAACAAATCCCAGTACTACTGGCCCTTTCGGCAATAGTCCATGGAGCGCAGACTAATGACTCACTCGAAGTAGTATGGGAGGGTAATAGAACCAGGTTTCCGCACCCTGGAGATGTCTAATGGTTTCAAGTGGTTTGCGGTCTGACCCTGCACGCACGTCGCTATGCGCACTTACCCGTACCTCGCATCTCAAGATGCTGCCATTACCTAGCCTACTCGGGGGCCGAACAATGTTATTGCCCAAGTCCTTATCAATAACCCGATATTAGTTGATATACTTAGCTTATTTGCATGTGGAGAGTATACTTAGTAATATAAATCATTCACACAAGTGCACTCAGTAAATAAAAAATACATTAACAATTGATATCAAACATGGAATAACTCAAGAACAAATGCACGAAATTCAGATCAAACTTCTCTTTATTATTTTCTTCCTTCAGTTATAGATTCTATTCCGCCCTGAACACTTAGCTACAGGGGTCTACACACTCAGCTGCAGACTCTGCTAGGCCTCTACACACTGCTGTAGAGCCTCTTCCTACTACTATGGCCCAAGACACACTTAGACTCTTCTTCTAGCTTCACTATCTCATTTTATCCATTAGATTCTATGATCCCTTTACAAGTTAGAGCCTCGCTCTATTTATACAATCCCATGGTTCATGGAACATGGGTAGGTCGACATTTCATTCAAACTTAGGGTGGACAACCTTATGGCTCTGATATATATTTCGTGCTCGCAATTCGCGGAGCTTACAATAATATCAACTCAAAACTTGGGCTTTGAGCCCCAAAACATGCTGTGGGGGGATTCCATGCTCAACAGGTCCCCAACACAAACATTGTGACTCATCCTTGAGTCACTCTATTGGCGCAGTGATCTTGGCACGAAGTCCCTCTAGCTGGTCCCGAATGGTCCCGATGTCTACAACGCACTGAGCTATTTCTTGTTGAACCTGCTGAATCCGTTGTTTTGAGACCTCTGTGTCCAGCGTGCTGCCCTACATCTGTACATGCATCCTTTGAATGTATGCCAGCTTCCCTTCAATATTTTTTGTGATTTTGAAGGCCTCGTCAATCCGTTGCTAAATGCACACTTTGAGAACTACTTCCTTATGGTGTGCCGTGTCCACCTGCTCCTTTAATTCCTTGGCTTGCTGCATCCTCGTAAGCCGTTGAGTGAGGACTACCATCTATGCAGTTCCTCTTACACTGTCGTATTACTGCTAGAGTTCACGCACCTCTGTCTCCAGGTGTTGGATGTTGGGGTCCTCCTGTAAAGTTGTGAGGACTTCAAGTTCCTATTCGAACACGTTGGTATAGTCGCGCACTGCACCTCCAATTTCTTCCAATCCTACTGTGATAGTGCTAGCACATTGTTCTTGGACTTCCGGGGGAGTGGAAGGCTGCGCCTTCAACCGTAGCTCGATGATATGAAGATTCAGCTCCAGTTGAACCTTTTTCATCTCTTCCCTGGCCTCACGGACTCTAGTTGCAAAACTGTGGATCCACACTTCTATCAGTAGATGTGCTACAATGACTAGCTCCAGGACGTGTTGGCAAGCATCATCTACCGTCTATACCAACTGTTGATTCTGTGATACCAATTCTTTGTGCTGAAAGATGAGCTATTCTATGTTTATTTTATGCTCACTAAGAACTTGGCTCGCGCGGCTCTCCCTAGACCGCAACTCTGTTGTTATCCCAACCTGTAATTGATACAACATTTCCCAGGGAAGGGTAGCTAGATTAAGGCCATGGCCTTTCATCATGCTAATCGACAACCGATCTATCACATTAGATGACGCTAGATCTCCCTCTGGCAACACTATTGTATTTTACATCCTTGTGCGCACTCTACTGCTAAAGTTCCTGATGCGACGTGTGTTGATAGGGTACCTTCCTGAGGGGGCCGCACTTGTAACTCCTGTAGTTGCACCCTGAGGGCCCCCAACATAGTCTGATGCGCCTGCATGAACTCTTGAAGCACTTCACTTGTGACATCACGGACCATCTCACTGATGTCATAGGGATCACCTTCAGTTAAGTTGATCGGGTCAATGGCCAACTTTGAGGCCTTGAGCTTCTTCCTTGGGCCTGATCTCTCTATGATGCGCAAGAACTTTAACTGTGTGGACGTGGCCCCTGGGTCCATGCTCCCCTCTACTATTTCTGTTTCATCTACCTCCTGCCCTAAGGACGTTTCTTGGCCCTCGTTTTCCTGTGCTGATGCTGCTACTTCTACAACCTTCTTCTGCTCCATAACTTTCTGTGCCACTTCGCGTGCTACCCTTACCTCAGCTGCTGCTTTTTTGTTTTGACTTTTCTCTTCCAATTGAGTGATGCACAACTTAGCACCGTCCTTTTTCTTCTAGGCTACCACCTTCTCTAGTTCTACTAGGTCTGGGGTGCACCATTCAGGAGGCCATGTCTCCAAGATAGTAAAAATGATGTCGTCAGTGGCTACAAACAGTAGCTTTGTCCTCTGCTTCACAGGATCCTTTTGTGCCCTGATATAAATGTTGTGCATATCAGATTTCAAGTCTGCAAAACCCTGCAGTCTATTACGCACCGTAGGTGATAGGCGCAACCCCCGATTAATCCACATCCAGATGCTTGCATCCATGTGTACCCAAAAAATTTTGGTGTCGCGAATCCGTTTTGCGTCCTTTGTGGCCCAGAGCAAAGCGTACTTCACGGTCTCTAGTAACTCTCTATCAATGTTGGGTAATTGAATGCCCTCTGACAGTTGTCCCCATTAGATTTCTTCCTCAAGTTTTATATGTTCTATTTCTCATAGTTGTGTGATTTCTTTATTTCGGTTTGTGTGAAACATCGTATCTATAGGTGCTATTATGCACAAATTCAGCTTCGCATGCACCATAGGGATTACAACCTATGCTTCAAACTTCTGTTTTGGAAGTGCTTGTGTGGTCTAACTTTTGTACATGGTCCTATAAGCCCACACAACCGCTGGTACGCGTAGGTCCTAGCCGGTGCGTCTCACATGGTGTACCTTTTACAAAACTTCAGACACCTTGTCAAAGGCTTCCCCGTGTATGAGTTTTATCATGCTAGGTCTTATCATACTTCATCATTCACACACTTGCCTTCCCTGCTTCTGATTGTTGTTCTTGTTTCCTATCATGATAGCGGTGTGCGTTCGTGCGGGTTGCGTACCATATGCTTGTACCCATCTGGAAAGGTGGGCACGCAGGCTATTTTTTTCATCATGCCTGGCTTCCATTTGCATCTAAGGCTTCCAAAATTATAAGCGCATCATATTTCTGCATTCACACCAGTCCTCAAAGCTTCTCTGATGTGTACTCCACCACCTTGCGGGTGTAGCGTGCAGTGCCCATTTCAGAGCATCAAACCGCTGCTGTTTTGGTAGTGACTTTTTCTCAAAGATCATTTTGCGCTTCTTTAGATTTATCACTTCATTGATATCAGTGGCCCAATCTATTCCTAGTAGCGCCGGATAGGGATTGCTGTCATCGAAAATCTATATCACTTCGAAATCTTCAAGCGTGCTCGTACCTTCGATGTCTATCATTATTCTTCCAATCTTCCCATCAGTAGGATCTTCTGCTGGTTCACCATTTGCTATTGAAGGGGGGACCATTGCAACGGAGGCCTACCCATGCACTCCCATGTCTACTTTGATAGCACATTCATGTCCGATCCTAGATCCAGAATTACTTGATCCATCTCATACTCCCTATTTTGCATAGCCAATCTCATTTCCCTTCTTGTTCGCGATGTATGTTTCTCAAGCTTCCGGACTACGCGTGGTTCTCCTGACCCAACACACCTAGTGATAAGTTCCTGCAGTCCTTTCATAGCCTTGCTGTCATGCAGTGGCTTCATACATGTCTCCAGAAAGGTAGTGAGCATTGAAGAATCCATCTTTGGTCCTAGTGGATCCTTATTACCTGAAGTGGAGTCCTCCATGAAGCTCTTCTTAGCTTCCATGAATGTCTCCTTCGCATGCTCCAAATCGAATTCAGGTTCCTTTGTAGGAGCCTTGGGAACCCACATATTTTCTTCAGGCTGCTTACCTTTGTCATCTCTTGTCGTGATACCACTTTGGAGCATGATGTTTACATTCGAGTCCTCTCTACACGGCTCAGACCTCATCATTTGCAAATTTTGAGTCGGGGGAGTCCTCCGTCTCATGATCAAACTAAGTACAATATAAACATGATGCTCTCGTCAGATTTGTACAATCATGGGCATAATGCCTTGGCCCTTCACAATTGTAACAAATCAGCTATCTGCGACCCCTTCTGGTCCCATTCCACCTTGACCTCGTCCGTGCCCCTGAAATCCAACGCGCGCCATCCCTGCATTTGGATCGAGGGATCACATTTCATTTTGTACTCTATAAGCAGGAGTTTGATCCATCATCAGTTCATAACTTCTATAGGTGCATTCATCATGGCCTATAGACCTACATAAATTACATAACAACTGTTGGGATGTCTGCGTATATTTCTATAATAGATGACAATTATCCATAGCATGTTTTCCTCCTATCTAAAAAATTGCACACCATAATGCAGGCACCATGCTCGGTCTTGCTTGTGCCTCTGGAATTAATGGCATTGACCCCCCTCTTGCCAAGTAGTTCGCGAAGACTGGACAATGGTCCTTTCCCTAGCTTTTGCATTTTATGCACCATACCTCCTCGCATGCCTTCGGCTGAGTTGTCCTGTCCTATTTCAAACTCTGTATTTCCAGACATAAATTTTAGAGTTGCGCGTGGATTTGTTGGACTCCCAGGCCAGGATCTTGTATTGGGGTCTTGTGCAGTCTAAATGCAATCTCCAAAGCTTTGGCTTGGGTGGATAACTTCTGCTGTGACAACATCATCCTTAAATGCGGCATTAGTGACACTACAAACCATGCGTGGTGCTGTCCATAGGTCAAGGTCATGTTGGCTTCACGAATCATACTCTTCAGCCTTTAATCCAGATCCCATAGGGTTTCGCGTGGAAGCATCGCGATTTCCTTAAAATTGATAATCAATTGTGTCTGTGATTTTGGCCTGCTAAATTCCCTGTTTAGCGTGACCTGGATATCTGTGATCCCCGTGTTTGGATAGTCATTAGAATACTTAATGTACCATGTCAGTGCACGATCTTGCAATGTGCTTACCATCATTGCGTTCTCTATATTTTCATCCATGACTCATTGTGCTTCCCATATAGCCTTTACCACGAACCAAAATTGGTTCAAATCTTCATTCCCTACTCCTCTGAATATCGACAATGTTATCGCTCTTGCCATATTGAACTGTGGTGGTGGCAGAGGTGGTGTGGGTGGAGATGGAGGTGAAGATGTTGAGATTGGTGGTGGTGTGGGTGGAGGTGGTATGGGAAGAATTTTCTGCCTTATCAGACTAATCATGCTTCTCGGAGAGACTTTCACGAGCTCTTCCTCACTTTCCCGGCAAGACGAAATCAAGGGGATATTTTCTATCTCTGCGCTACCTTATTTTCTATAGATCCTCCCACTTCACATAGCCCCAAACATCAATTTATTCACATAACCCGCTTTTCACACAATAGCAACTTAATCCAAGTGTTCAAAGATTTAATGTACTTACCTCACGGTCCTTTGAGGAAGTGTCATTCTGCCTTGCTGTAGCTGACTGTCATGTCTACTGCAAACCTAGTGATAAATCCTCCTACAATTTGATCGAGCCAATGGTCCACAGCACGTGCGATCTTATCTTCTGATGCTTCTAGTCTGTGCACTAATTCTAGAGTCCACATAATCGGTTTTTTTGAGCCTATACCTTCCCTGACTATCTGCTAGCTTCGCAATCCACTCATACAACTCGGAGGGAAAGGATGCAAAGAAAATTTCATGGATTTCCGTATATAAGTAGTGTTCTAACCACTGTTCCTTTGATACTCGTGTATTCTTGTTTTCCTCCATCGCGAACTCATGAATCTTTCTGTCTAACCAGCCTCCAATTTGTTTCTTCATCGAATTCCAATGTCACGATATCAGACATCCCTTATGCAGATCTCAGTCCTGGTAATGAAACCATTTTTTGGATTATTGGGGCCTGACCCAAGTTTAGAGATGCTTTAGCCAAACAAATCCCAGTACTACTAGACCTTTCGGCAACAGTCCGTATAGAGCAGACTGAGGTCTCACCCGAAGTAGTATGGGAGGGTGCTAGAACCAAGTTTCTGCACCCTTTAGATGTTTGATGGTTTCAAGTGGTTCACGGTTCGACTCTGCTTGCACGTTGCTATGCGCACTTACCCGTACCTCACAGCCCGAGATGTTGCCTTCGCACAGCCCTACTCGGGGACTGAACAATGTTATTGCCTAAGTCCTTATCAATAACCCAATATTAGTTGATTAACTTAGCTTACTTCCATGTGTAGGGTATACTTAGAAATATAAATCATTCACACAAATGTGCGTAGTAAATAAATAGTACATTAACAATTGATATCAAACATGGAATAACTCAAGAACAGATACATGGAATTTAGATCAAAATTCTCTTTATTATTTTCTTCCTTCGGTTACAGACTCTATTCCACCCTGCACACTCAGCTGCAGGGGTCCGCGCACTTAGCTGTGGACTCTACTAAGCCTCTGCACACTTAGCTATAGAGCCTCTTCCTACTACTACAACCCAAGACACACTTCGACTCTTCTTCTATGCTTCGCTATCTCATTCTATCCATTAGATTGTATGATCCCTTTACAACTCAGAGCCTCGCTCTATTTATACAATCCCATGGTCTGTGGATCATGGGTAGGCTGACATTTCATTCAAACTTAGGGCAGACAACCCTATGACTCTAACATATATTTTGCGCCCGCAATTTGCAGAGCTTACAATAATATCAACTCAAAACTTGGGTTTTTAGCCCCAAAACATGTTGTGGGGGGATTCCATGCCCAACAATGGAGCATCCATATCAGGGAAAACTTTAAGAACCCCCCCTAAATTTACATGTATAATAAATGGGCGAATCTCCATTGTATATAGGAAATATGGAAGGCGATTTTATCAATAATATGATATGTATATATAATTTTTTGGCGAATCTCTCACCAGGCATGGCGAATATTTTACTCAATTATAAAATCTTGTGTTTATTGAATACACAAATGAAATCATTGCATTTCTTTAAAATATCTTTGGAAATCAAAATTACCGAAATCATATCGATAATCTAGTGGGTGTAAAGATAAAATTCACCCGTGCCATTCACAGAAAGCATGAGAAAAAACCTAATACTATATATAAAACCAAGAAAAATTCAAATTCGTCACTTCTA
>APFE031116631.1:127999-160254 GCA_000404065.3 Pinus taeda
ATTTCAAGGGCTAAATTTACCTTTCTTACCCTCTCCCTTAAAATAAGGTGGGCTATTTGAGGTGATTTGTAAAAATGTGCTATGATACAAAATATTCGCCCACTAAAAATTTAAAACCCCTTAATTTCGCCAAAGGGTGAATATTCGACCCTAAAATCACCCCTAATCCATATCATTGACAAAAGTCACGTTTCAATGGTAAGGAAGAGAGTTGTGAAGCACCATTGGCAATAACAAGTGATTACATTATTGATGATTAGAAAAAAGAATGCAATTTATTGAAAATGGTGGCATTTGTGGTAGTAAAAGTGATTCACTTAATGATAGTGGTGTAAAAAGAGTGCATATTCTATAAGTTTCCATACTTTAAGCATATAACCATTAAGCATATGGTTGACTTTATGAATATTGATAAAAACATAGCTTTTTCTATTATAGAAACTCTTTTTGGTTCATATGATACAGTGTCATCACACATAGATCTTCAAGAACTAAAGATTCATCAAAATATTTGGGTTGAAAAATATGGTAATAGAAAATACATAAAACCTATTGCTCCTTATGTGTGGACAAAGGTTCAACATGCACAATTCTTAAAGTTGATGTCTCAGACTCGATTTCCTGCTGGATATATAAGTGGTAATAATAGAAGCCAAGCTGACAATAATAGCTTAAGAAGCCTAAAAACCCATGACTATATGTCATAATTGAGGATATTTTACTTATTGCAGTCATATCAAGTTTGGAAAAGGGACCAAGATTAGCAATTATAAGGTTGGCCCTAATATTAAAAAGAATGAGTTTGCATGTGCTAGATCCTTCAAAATTTGATAACTTGAGGGGAGAGGTTGTTGAGGTCCTATGTTTATTGGAACAAGAATTTCCACTAGCAATATTCAATTATTTCTTTGCATCGTATTATACATCTAGAATACAGACTAGAGCATTGTGGTGCAATAAGAACAAGATGGATGCATTGTATAGAACGAAACATGAAAGTTCTGAAAATGTTTATTCATAATAAGGCAAAACCAAAAGGTAGCATTTGTGAGGGATATTTAATGCAAGAGGCCATAGGATTTTGCAAAAAATATATGAAGGATTTTAGTAATGTCAATCAGCATGTATGGGATGATGATGACGGCCAGAGAGTTGCAGGTCAAGCATTAGAAGGAAACAAATGTCACTTCAAGCTATCAAATAAGCAAAGGATTTCCATACATGCCTATTTTCTCCAAAACACATCATCATTTGATAAGTGGCATAAGTAAAATATTATTTACATAATAATTTATTTATTTATTTATTTAATTTCATTTAATAGATAAAATTATTATCACTCTTACTGTTTATATTCTATGCAGAAAATATGAAGAAGAGATTCAAACATGGATGCATCCATCTCGAAAGCGTACACTTCAAGATTCAAATATTGGAGATCATCCTTTTCCAAAGTTTGATGATTGGATTGTTGATGTAATTAATGATGTATGACAAGAAGGTCAAGATATAACGAAGGAGGAAATTGAGCTTTCACTACCTCCAAGTATACGGGCTTCTTCTTTTAGTTGGACACGAGCCTATGGTACTCATTTAAGAGTGCAAGAAAGGGACACAGGAAAGGAAAATTGTGATTGTATTATTAGTGTTGAATTTCATCACAACACTGAAAAGAACTTGTATGTTGGATTCATATAAGAAATTATTCAAGTTGATTATGGTGAAACTAGTCCTATATTATTAAAATGTGAATGGATCAAGCCATCTGCTATACAATGTGATGAGTATGGATTTGTATGTGCAAATACACATTTTATTATTATTGAAGACCAATGAGCCATATGTTTCCCCTATTCAAATTAACCAATCATTTTTAATTGATGATGTAAGAAGCTCAGTATGGTCGTATGTCATTCAAATAGAGCCTCACTCAAAAAGGAAATTCAAGGAATATGTTGATATAATGGTTGATGGGGAATGTAATAGTTTATAAGAAACATTGGAGGAAGAAATCGAAGATGATGTAAGAGTATTTGAAGCTGAAAATTTGATTCCCAATCAAGAGACCGAGATAGAAAACATAATGCATGGTCAAGACAATATAATATATGAGGACAACCAAGAAAATTAAATAGATGTATACAAAAGTGATCAAGATTGTGATCTCGATGACCATGCAAATGATCATGATGATGATTTATCACATTGACTTTATGGTATAAATTTTCAGTATGAAAATGGATTTTATTGTTTTGGCTATGGGATTAGGAAAATGGTTGTACTAAACTTTGTGTGAAATTTATCATTCATTTTTCACATTGTGTGAATTTTGTCTCATTCCAATAACACTATTGTAGCATGAAGTGATTCAATTTATCTTAAATAGGGTTACTAGATCCATCAATGGAATTGCTAACATGAAGTTATGCTAACTTTAATATTTATTCTAACTTTTATTATTGGTTTTTTTTTTCCTCAGGAAAAACTTGTAATTTTCTATTTTAAGGGTTGGATTATGAAAGCCTACTTGTAAAACTAGAAGCTTCTAATGTTATTTTAGTTTTTAAATTGGGGAATGCGTATCTTTTTATTCAGGGATATTTGATTTTTAGCTTGCAAACCTAAAAGCTCAATGTAAGTCTATGTTTACTAAGGGCTCAAAGTATTAATATGGTTCGAGAGTGCTTCACCTAATATGTACGACATTGGAACTAGTACACATATAATAGATTCAATAATGTTACAATGGCTGGGACAACCAATCTGCCTTCCAATTTGCAATATGCTATGTTTATATTATGTGATAAATTTATGCAAATGGTACAGAAAAATTTTCATTTAAAAAAATAAAAACTATGCATGATTTTAACATTTTCTTATATTTTCATTGATTATCCATACTTCTAGATAGGGTGCGGATACTAATTGAAGTGTCCCTTTCTACCAAAATATGAGCAACATAGTTCAAAGGCAATAAATAGAATAAGAATCAATAGAATATGCTTTGGTTCATGTCTTAATTTTTCTTTCTATTTCAACTGCCAAAGATTAAGATTATTTTATGAGGAATTACAATCCAAGTTGGGATTATAATTTAATTTATAAATATTCAAATTCAAGGTTATTTAAGTCCCATAGTTTAAGAGGTTTCACCATAGATCTGAGGTGCTAACATTACCTCAATTCATTGTAACAAGTATCCAATGATGTGATGATAGTATTAGTGTGTTGAAGAAAGGGTTTCAATAATATAATAGGAGCAACTCCCATTTTGGTTAGCTTTTGAAGTTACCATGCTTTTGATTCATTCTCATTGATCATAATATATGATCGTAGAATAGATATATTTTATAATCGTTATTTGTCCATGCACTAACATTTTTTCTTTAAATATTAATGTAGGAAATAAATACTATTAATAATGGGTTGAAATGTAAAAATGATCTCAACAATGATGAAAATATGATAGAATACAAGCGTGTTCATAAAGAACGCATCACAAAAAATGAAGAATATTTGTCATCTCTTGGTTTGGAGAATAAGTAAGTAGTTGCTCCTCGTCACTTTTAACCTCTATGCATATTTAATGAAAGTTTTATATAATATATTTGATCATGTAGGCCATATATTATTTTAATTATAATTTGATAAGTATTTTGTTTTATAGGGGAAACTTGGATTCCATAGAAAATGAGAAGAAAAAAAATCAAGCAAAGAAATATCACTGCCAACTCGTAGAATAAAATTCCTTGGTAGTTCAATACATGGAGATGAATCTGATGATACTAATGATTATCTTCTTGATATATTAAATGATCATGTCCAAGGTGTTCGTGAAAAGTTGGCATATTCTGGAGAAGCACAATTGCAAGAACTTTATATGAAGTTAAAGCAAATATTTGAAGGAACATCTGAGGAGATTTGTGTGCTACCTAGTGCCGCACCTATTATGGACAAGAAGAATCCAGTTCAGCCTTCTTCCACATAAATCACATCAATTACATCTCCTCTAGGCAAGGTGCTAAGAACCACTGCACCTTCTTTATCCTCAAGTATGAGGGGTGTTTCACCACCTAGTCTTGGTTTTGAAGATGTATCAGCTTTAGTCAAAAGAAAAATAATTAGTTAAGTCTGCATAGGTCCAAAAAAAGGGAAGCCGAAGAGAGAAAATGAGATGGGAATAAGTCTTACTTGATTCAGGTAAAATATGGTGAGCCTACTGGACCAAATGCGTAATGGTGGGCCACAAAGTTTGGCACAAGAATAAGGTATCATTTGGATGTTACCAAATCCAACTTTGCATATCAATATTCAAGAAATGTTGATCAAGTGATCCAACAATGGAAGGATTTCCATTAAATGTTACAAGCAAGAAATGAGAATTTTGATGAATAACTTTAATCATAAATGAAAAAAATTAATCTTGGATGGAAAAGACAGGGAGAGTAGATTGACTCCCAAACAATGGGAAGATTTGAAGGAAAGTATGCGTGCTGAAGAGTATTTTTTAAAGAGTATAAGAGCGAAGAAAGAAAGAGAGCATGTGAAGTCTGAATATTTTTTGGGTTGGGGTGGGTTGTGAGCCAAACAACACATATTTGTAAGTATACAATTTTTTTGTTGAATATTGTACATTGTTTTATATATTTTGATTTTTTTGAATATCTAACTAATTGTACATTGAAAATGATTTGTAGGTTGAAGGAACTAATAGAGAACCAGTGGTGAGTGAAATGACTTAGTATATGGTAGACTTAGAAAATTCCAAACATAAATATATGTCAAAAAATCCAATAGAAAGTTATTTGCCATCTATTGAAGGCGAAAGTAGACAAAGAGGAGCTTCACCTACTATTGAAAACCATAGTGAGGATTATACACATGCAATGAAATGTATAAATGGTTTGGCAAAGATAATGTCAACAATAGCCTCCTCCATTGAACCTCTTGTTGCTGCATGGAAAAAGAAGGAATTTAACATTGATTTAGATGAGGTAAGATAATTATAATTCCTTTGCTACTAGTGCTTCACTTGAATTTGTAATATGCTAATGTTTTGGTTCCATTTCCCTTCACTCATCAAGCCTTCTTTTATTGGCAATGTCTGTCAATCAAAGGAAAAAAAATGTAAATCTAGGTGGTGCAAGAATGCTAAATGACTCAAACAAGGGCCATGAACATGTGAAGGTATTTACTAATTCAATAACATTGTTTGTAGATATCTACAAGACCTATATGCTTCTATTTTAGTGTTATTCAGATTTTAATGTTTTAATATTATATACTATTTTCTTCTATGTTATTGTGTTTTAATGTAATATTTGATTTGTTCATAACTAAATCACCTATAGGATGTTAAAGGAAAAACTGTTACCTCGAGAGTTCTAAGATATGACAAAATTTATGCACCTGAACATTCCCAATCATTACCGAATCTTGCTAGTATTTCAAATGTTGACTAAGTGCGTGTACATTATTATGTTAATTCAATATCTATGTATGTTTTTTGCAATTTAATTGTAATTATTTTTTTCTTAATATATATGTATACTTTTTTTGTTTTTGACAGTGCCCATTAAATCTGGTAGGGCATGACCTACTCCAGGTAGATGACAAAGTGAACATATGAAATCCATATGACAATGCTATTGCTGGCATTGGATGAATTCAGTCACTTTGTCATCTATGGAGTGCCACTTGATCTTGAAGATGCAAATGTAAATGCCATTAATGTCACAAGTAACATCGCCCTTCCATATGAAGATAAAATAGATGGATGTGTTCATTTGAAGGAGAAGGAAAAGAGTTTCACTCAGTGGTCCAAGAAGTATTTGGAAAAGACATCGATTTAGATGGTCTTCTTGTTCTTGTCATAAACATATTGTTGGCATTGTTGTTGCTGTTGAAAGTATTGGCTAGTGCTAGACTTTTGTCATGAAATAGTACTATATCAATGATCATTTTTATGAATTCGTGAATAATTAGTTACAAATACAATTATATATTTTAGTACTTGACTTTTTATATATTGTAATGCTTGATATGTATTGAGTTGATGTACTTTTATTTTATAACATGGACAATCATTTATATTTTATTTGTGCTTTTATTAGAAAATTCATTGAAAATGAACATGATTGAGCTACCTACGGTTGTACTTTTCCTTTACAAGAATTGTCATTCTTGATATTTTATCATTGATTTAAAAAATATGTTTAAAATGGATGCTAAGACATTATGTTTTCCATCCTCACATGTCCTTTTGATGATAGACATCTTCATAGATTTCTTTTGAAGTGTGATTGGATTATCTAGTACCTGGTTTAAACTACAAGAACTTTTCTTTGTAATGAAACAAAATACTTAGAAGATTTTATTTTCTAGACCATGACAGACTATGCTGCTCCAAGAAAAAATAGTTTTAAAGTACTCAAGTAAATACTTTATTTGTTTGATTGTACAATTTAATGAGATATAGTAGAATATGAAAAATGTGGTTGCTGTGAGCTCATCTAGATACAAAAACATATATGGATATAAAACAACGTCATTGTGAGATGTATGCCAAGGGCAGGCTGGGTAATTGTAATTAGATATACCACAGGTTGTTGGGTATTATGGATTTGTAGCTTTTTGAAGTGCTAACATTAGTCAACCATTAGTCATGGCTACCTAGAACGATAACTTGTTTAGTGAAGGTGAGAATAAGAATGAGAATGGATTTGGGAAGAGAATGGCTTGTATCATAGGAACAGGGATAAGTGGTCTCCTTGAAACAAAATATTTATGAAGTCTAAATCTGAATATCATAGTCTTTGAAGAAAAACCAGGAATAAGAGGCGTGTCGAGAGAAACATTTTCTTCAACAAAGCTACAGATCCCTCGCCTCACCTTTGAATTCATTGATTTTCAATTCCCAAGCCATGTAACTATTCGCTTCCCCTCTCACTCTGAGGTATTGGACTACCTCCATAGCTATGATGAACATTTTGGATTGCTCGACTACATTCAATTCAATTTCAAAGTGGTGGAGATTTGATATAGAGAAAAGTGTTTTGGAAAGTCTTCAACTCATGCTGCATTATGGGGTAAGAATCGAGGCCCATATGCATATAGTGAAGTTTAGGAAGTGGGTATGTAGAAAGGCAATGAAAAATCCATACAGGTACATATTGAAAATAATTTAGAACATGGTTGCTCCATGTTATGCATGAAATTATTTTTAAATTGAAATAACACTATAGCTTTTGATTGTTGACTATCTTATGTTTGATGGGGATGTCAATCATTGTGAGATGGAAGATGTAAGAATTTTCATTCCTTGGGCCTTTGACCTTACTCCTATCAAAGAATTTTTCATATCCTATTATGGAGGCCTTTTAGAAGGAATGGAAGTTGACTATGAGGGAGAAACTTTTGCTTTGTATTTACAACTTGTCCAAATCTATGTAAAACTTTGTTTTATATGTTAAAGGTTGTAAATATCAATTTTAGTATGTAATATATTAGCCAATTTTGGTAACCCCAGGATATGAAACCTCCAAGTAGGATATGGACCCTGATTTAGACATGTATGTGCTAGTATTTATATTCCAATACATTTAATGCATTGCTTAGTTTCAAGGTGCCATTACACAAGTACAACACATATAAAGAGTTAATGGTCACCACCACCCAAGATCCCATTTTAAGGGAAAAATTCATAGGAGGACCAAAACATGTCATTAATTTCTTCTTCATGCTTACCCAAAGAGGTTCATGAGTTTATGTCTGAGATGGGTTTCAAAACTGTAAAGGAGATAGTCGATTGTGTAAATATTATAGAAATGAATAAAGAGATTATAGACAATAATGAGAAGCTTGAAGATATTGATCTTTCTTTGCTGCTTCGGCGTACATAAAATATTTACCCAGAAGATGTTCAATATTGTGTTCAGGCACAAGATCATGGTATGGATATGGCCTTGGACCAAGAGCCGATCAAGATTTCAGAGGAAACTCTAGGGAAAGGTATACCTGCTTACATGTAGATGCCCATGAAGAATTTTAATAGAGGTTTCAGTACAATGCTTAGCCATGAAGTTACAAAAAGATACATTATGACAAGTTTTCCCATGGACACGTTTCATGTAAAACGCTAAGGAAATGCAGGTCATAGGCTTGGGGAATTCCTTTTTTCAGGTGTTACCTTGGATCTGGGAGGGAAAAAAAATGATTATGTTCGCAAGGGTTTATCATGAGGCAAGATCGTGGTTTACCCTCCTAGAAGAAGCCAGTTTGATCCTAAAGAAAACATTATCATTGGGAATGTTGCTCTATATGGGGTGAGAAGTGGAGAAGCGTACTTCAATGGTATGGCAACATAGAGGTTTGTGTGAGGAATTTAGGGGTGAAAGTAGTGGTTGAGGGAGTAGGAGATCATGGATGTGAATACATGAATAGTGGAATTGTGGCCATCTTGGAAAAAACTGGGAGTAATTTTGTAGTTGGAATGAGTGGAGGTATTGCCTATCTTCTTAATGTTGATGAAAAATTTGATTTAAGATGCAACACCGAGTTGGTAGAACTTGAAAATGTTGAAGAGGAATATGATGTCATTCCATTAAATATGACGATATAAGAGCACCTACATCACTCTAACAGTTAACTGGTAAAAGAAGTCCTCACTGATTTTGAAGCTTTCCTCCCAAAGTTTCTGAAAGTATTCCCATGAGACTATAAAAAAGTGTTGCAAGAAATGAAGGTTAGAGATATTGCGAAGGGAGCATAGGAGGCTAACTTAATGAAAAAATATGCATTTGAGGAGTTGAAGAGGATGGAAAACGTTGCTTCAAATCAACAAAGAAAAAAATGACGAGGCTTACAAGGTACATTTTCATGTAGCTCAACTCAATGTTTTCTTTATTTTTAATTTCAACTATATAACATGTATATCATCATCAAATATTAACTCCATTGTATAAAATCTTTCATTCTTTCAAATGATTTGAAAATGTCATCAAATATTAAGTTGTATAAATGTTGAGTGTGATGGCTTGGTCATGGGGCTAACATTTCTATCTAATATGTAGCAAAATGAATGGAAAGTGGTGGTAGAGAGACCTGCAAAAATAGATAATGCAATTAAGCACTGTGGTTTTCTGATGTATGAGCATGCCATTCTTGCATATAAATATGCTACAACATAGATAAATGATTGGAAATAAGTGGTTGAGGAAACCAAGCCAGGTCCACTACTAAAGACACAATCGGCTAGGTGTATGGATTGTGAAACCCCCTTTTGTCATCAGTTTATAGTCCAAACATCATTTATTTTCCCCCAATTATTTAATAAAATAGCAAGTGACTCAGGGCCCACTAGCACTTCATTTTTTTTTTTTACAATTTGTATATGCAAGGGTTTTAGAAGACTTAATAGATCCCTTGTCTAAAGAGGTAGCATTACTGGTAGAAGTTTGGCCAAGTTCTTGTAGAATAATGTCTCGTTGGCTCATGATTTTTGTGAGTTCAAACAAGGAGATGTTCACACAAATCTTCTTCATGTCTTCTACAATGTTGTACTCTACTGCAGGAAGACTCATTGAGGTGTCCGAGGGTGAAACTGGGTTTATGGTTTATGGTGGAATGGTTTTGTCTTTACTGCTGGTGGAAACACTTTTTGTTGAAACATTCTTCCTAGACTTTCTCTACGTGTTCTACGTTTAGTTAGCAGGAGGACTCAGTTTTCTTGACAAATTTTCTTTGAATTTCTATTTCGGCACCTCAATCACAGTGATCGCCCCTTGAATCTTAAGTTATATTGGTTACTTTTCTTTTGGGCTATACCATCACTCAGAGGCTCCTTATCGACAATGCTTTTATGGGTTGCAATAACACATTGATACATGTTTACTGCATGTCCTGAGCTTGGACCTTCATCAACTATAATAGCTTCTTCTTCCTCATCATCAAGCTCAACCTGTTCCTCAACCATGACTGAGTCGATAAATTGCGCATCCAAACTTATCATGCCTTGGTTCCATTATGGGCACGTCTTCCTCGAATGATGGTCATTGTGGAACCTGCAGTACGAATCCATGTTGATTTTCTCAATGTTTAGAACCATATTGGAACTCTACATAGATTTGGCTGGTTGATTATTGCTACTGTTAGAAGTTGTATTCTTTCTAGACATGAACCTAGGGGGCCTACTGCTCATGGTAGTCTCGCTTATCCTCTATTTAAGTTCAACCATTTCAGTGGTTAGGAACTTGACGAGATGAGTAAGGTTTTCAATATCATTCAATTCCTTTTCCTTAGCGTTGCTTACAGAGGCCTAAGACCTCTTACATGTATCTTTGGAGTCTTTGGTGGGTTCATCGTTTGTGATGAATCCAATTGCGTACAGGTCCTTCTCTATGGTAATAACCTCTTCATAGTTGTATGTTAGAGTTGGTCTTGTAGTTAGCTTGAAAAACTGCACAATACTGGTTGGAAAGGCAGAAGTGTAGCAGTCAATGGTGATGGAGTCATGAGGTTTTGTGTCATTCAAAAACTTGTTCAAGATGCAGTTGAACCTCTGATTGAGATCTTGAACATTTTCCTTCTTCTCCATCTTGAGACTATCCAACTCCTTCAGTAACATGGTAGGGGTCTTGTCTTTAACAAATTTTTCAAGAAAGATCCTTTTGAATACCTTCCAATCCTGGATGGAGTTTGGAGGAAGGTTGTGGTACCATACAGTTTCTCTACCATCCAAGGTACATGGAAGCAATCTACAAGAAACTTCATCATAATGTACCTCAAGTGTTTTTAGATGTAAGTAAAAATTGTCTAAGTGATCTTCAACCTTCGTCATCTTGTCAGGGTCATATTTTGTTAAGAGCTTCTCCACATGTCTTGGCATCTTGTGCAGGACACATGGAAGTGCTAGTGGGCCCTGAATCATCCAATCCTGATGAAGGTGTTGAATAGTGAGGCATACCAATCTGCTATGTTGATAAATTCCTCCATTTTTGACTCCAACATGGAAGGTGGATCATACTGAAATATCATCTTGTACACCAGGGTGACAAAATGATTTGACAATTGTGTGATGACTCCTTTGAAGATGCATTTAGACAAAATTTTACAATAAGTATTCATAGAGGTTTCTGCTGATATCCATGTCCACTTCAAACCCAGGAGCTCCTGATGGGCACAGATTGCATCCAAGATGTAAGCAGACATGTAGATTTATGCTTGCTTACCTTTGGGTGGTTGTCGAGCTCTTGTTACCTATTCCTTCAGCCTGTGAGCCAACATGTTAGACTAGTTGCATGCTTTGGCTTCATTGGAAAGTTGGTTCAATGTGATCACCCAACTCTATGGGAAGGTCTTTTTGCGCTTTTGGCCATACAAGCGACATGAAAAGATGACCAAGTATTGATATGCCTTCTGCATTATCTTCATCTTGTAAACCTGGTTGGGTGTCATCCTGAATTTGGCTGGCTCCTCCACCCAGTTCTTCAAGATATCCCTGGAGTTGGCATTGTTGTTGGGTATGTTGAAGGGTGTCTCCATGGTGACTACTGGTCTTGACATATGATACATCTATGGATAATCCTATGCCTTGAAGGTAACAATCTCTATCCCAATGACACTTCTCAATGTCATCATCTCAAGATCAGTGTGCGAGATGATCCAATGTATCATGTCTGCACACGGGAACGCGGGATACTTGCATGCAATCCGATATAAGCTGGAATTGTGAATGTTCAGATAGACTTGGCAGTCTTCGAGGTCTTCCCCAAAAGTTCCTGCAAATGCATATTGACCTCTTTCCATTTCATCTTAATGTCCTTGTCTACAACTAGCACATCAAATATTATTATTATTATTATTATTATTATTATTTTTTTTCGCTTGAATAAAGAACAATCTATTGATTCAGGTCCAATCCAAATTTAGTTGACAATATTCATTGCTAGACTACGTTTTCTTCTTCAGAAAATTGAGTATTCTAGTGATGTTGAAGCCTTCCTAGTCCATAACATTGAATACACATATTTTCAACATTTACGTTCTGTACCCAAAATATACTAGACCTACCACTATATTTTAAGGAATTCCTCCATTTACCTCCTCACTCTAATTTAAAATTTTTATTTGCTTAGATATATTATTGCATAGAAGCTTGATATGGAAAGGGATAATAGGTCAAATTTCAAAGCCAAATTTGGTGATTTTGCAATGAGTATTGATGGTGTTTTTGCTATTGGTGATTATGGACATGGGCAATCACTTGTTGTTTGTGCCATTACTGAAGGAAGACAAGCATCTACTCAGGTAGGTAAATTTGTGATGAAGGAAGACCAGTTGATAACAACTTGTGAAGATAGAGTGGAGGAAAAGGAGAGTACATGATGGAGGCATATATAAATTGTACCAAAGAACCCAAACATACATAATTGATCTTAGACTCAACAACATATGCTCAGGATGGAACCCAGAAAGTTTTGTTGGATCTATGCCTGGAGTTCCTAATAGTGAATAAGCTAATGAGGAGAAGCATTATACTCATGAACTATTTGGAATTTGATTTCTCAAAGAGTGCATCATGCCAAGGGTGATGAGAAGTTATTTGCTTTATACTCAAGGATGTATCTTTCTAAATTCAAGTGCATTTTGAGAACTCTTTTTACACTCTGATGAATGAGATTCTAATTATATACGTCATTTCTGACGATCATTATCTATGTCATTCCTGAAATGGTGCATGAAGAAATTGCTCACATTCCAGTAGCGTTTTCCAGATGCATGAATCGTTGGTAGAGCCCCGTTATAGTCTGAAAGGCCATTTGCGTGCGTTTTACGGCTCCTTGACACGCCCAAGATGGGGAGCGGAGCCTGCGTAGACCTAAGAAATAGTCTAAAAGGCCATTTGCGTGCGTTTTACGACTACTTGACACGCCCAAGCTGGGAGCAGAGTGTTAGTGCCCTGCGTAGACTGAATATAACCCTAAGAGTACAGAATTACATATATAATTCTATTAAAGGCGATGTTGTTTTGACATGCATTTTGGAATTGTTCAATTTAGTAATTTCCAATTAGATACTTTTGACTACAAATATCTTAAAGTACTTGACATGGGACTTAGAGGTATTGCTGCACTAGCAGTTCTTCTTGCTCTCTACGGCTTTATTCATCAACACCGTAGTGGGTTAGCTAGTGTCAAGCACCTTGGATGGTTGCCCCTACCACTCTATGGTGGTAACTCACACACCATTGGGAGAAAAGTTTCAACTACTTATGGAAAGGGTGGTACTAGGAGCTATGTGTCATATGCACCGTCTAGCTTTTGCAAACATTTTACCATTGCAGAGATACAAGAGGCTGCCAAAAATTTTGATGAGTCACATATTCTTCGTGTTGGTGGTTTTGGGAAAGTTTATGAAGGAGAGATTGATCGTGGTGCTATGAAGGTTGCAATTAAGAGAGAAACCCACTAGCAGAAGAAGGTATCCATGAATTCTAAGAAGAAATAGAGATGATTTCTAAGATCAGGCATCACCATTTGGTGTCTTTTATTGGTTGCTGTGAAGAAAATTATGAGATGATTTTAGTTTATGATTACATGGCCAAATGACCACTACGAGGACACTTTTATGGTAACAAAAATTTGACTCCTTTGTCATGAAAGAAAATATTAGAAATATGTATTAGAGCTTCTCGAAGTCTTCATTATCTTCACACATGGGCTACTTAGACTATAATACATCGGGATGTCAAGACCACAAATATACTTCTTAATGAAAACTTAGTTGAAAAAGTCTCAGATTTTGGATTATAAAAAATGGGCGCAAATCTTGACCATACTCATGTTAGCATTGTGGTAAAAGGTAGCTCTGGATGCTTAGACTGATAATATTATCATAGGAAACAACTCACTAAACAGTAAGATGTTTATTCATTTGGTATTGTGTTTTTTGAGGTGTTGTGTGCTCAATCTGATATTAATCCTTCTCTTCCTAGAGAACATATATGCACTGTTGGAAAGGATGAGAGTGGAGAGTTCTAGGTGAAAGAGATGGATGGCATAAAGGAGATTATAGAAGCATAACTTGTTTTCTTAGCAATAAGATTTCCTGGACTTGAACAAGTAAAATATATTTTTATAAGCAACAAAGACGCTGCTGAGGTGATATAAAACTTTAAATTTTGATTGATAATCACAATCTAATATTATTTTAATAATATTAGTTTGTTTTATACGCTTGAAAAAATCACAATCTAATGATTCAGGTCCAATGTGAATTTAGTTAACAATAGTCATTGCTAGACTATGTTTTATTCTTCAGAAAGTTGAGTAATTCAGTGATGTTGCAATAACGTTGAATACACATCTTTTCAACATTTATATTCCGTGCCTAAAAGATACTGGACATCCACACCACATTTTTTGGAATTCCTCCATTTACCTCTTCACTCTAATTTCATTTTTTTATTTGGTTTGATAAATTATTGTAGAGAAGCTTGAAATGGAGAGGGATAATAGGTCAAATTTCAAAGCCAAATTTTGTGATTTTCCAATGAGTATTGATGGTGTTTTTGCTGCTGGTGATTATAGACATGGACAGTTACTTTTTGTTTGGGCCATTATTGGAGGAAGATAAGCAACTGCTCAAATAGGTAAATTTGTGATGAAGGAAGACCAGTTGATAACAACCTGTGAAGATAGAGTGGAGGACAAGGAGAGTACCTGCTGGAGGCCTAGATGACTCATAACAAAGAACCTAAGCACTCACAATTGATCTCATACTGAACAACATAGGCTTCGGATGAAACCCATAAAGTTCTGTTGGAGCTAAGTCTAGAGTTCTTAATAGTGAATAAGCTCATGAGGAGAAGCATTGCACCCATGATTTATTTGGAATTTGATTTCTTAAAGAGTGCATCATGCCAAGGGCAATGAGAATTTTTTTAATCTATAGTCAAGGATTTATCTTTCTAAATTCAAGCGCATTTTGAGAACTCTTTTTACATAGTAATATATTCATTTGTTAATGATTTATTCTATTAAAGGCCATGTTTTTTTGACATGCATTTTGGAATTGTTCAATCTAGTAATTTTCAAATTAGATACTTTTGACTAAAAATACCTTAAATTACTTGATATGGTACTTGGAGCGATTTCGGCACTAGTTATTGTTCTTTCTCTCTACAAGTTTGTTCTTCAAGGCTGTAGTGGGCCAGCTGGTGACAAGCACCCTAAATGGTTGCCCCTACTAGTCTATGGTGGTAAATCACACACCATCAGGAGAAAAGTTTTAACTAATTCTAGAAAGAGTGGTACTAGGAGGTATGTGTCATCTTGACCTTCCAGTTTTTGCAGAAATTTTACTTTTTTAGAGATACAAGAGGCTACCAAAAAATTTGATGAGTCAAATATTCTTGGTGTTGGTGTTTTTTGAAATGTGTATGAAGGAGAGATTGATGGTGGTGGTGTGAAGGTTGTCGTTAAGAGAGGAAATCTGCTATAAGAACAAGGTATCCATGAATTCCAAATAGAAATAGAGATTCTTTTTAAGCTCAGGCATTGCCATTTGGTGTCTCTTATTGGTTACTGTGAAGAAAATTGTGAGATGATTTTAGTTTATGATTACATGGCCAAGGGATCATTGCGAGGACACTTGTATGTTAATAACAATTTGACTCTTGTGTCATGGAAGAAAAGATTAGAAATATGTACTAGAGCTTCTCGAGATCTTCATTACCTTCATATAGGGGCTTCTCAGACCATCATACATCGGGATGTTAAAAGTACAAATATACTTCTTGATGAAAAATTAATTGAAAAGTTTCAGATTTTGTATTATAAGAAATGGGCCCAACCCTTGACCATACTCATGTTAGCACTGTGGTCAAAGGTAACTATGGATAGTTGGACCCAAAATATTATCGTAGGCAACAACTCACTGAAAATTCAGATGTTTATTCATTTGGTGTCTTGTTGTTTGAGGTGCTTAGTGCTTGACCTACTTTTAATCCTTCTCTTCCTAGAGAATAGGTAAGAATTGCTGAAAAGGATGAAAGTGGAAAGTTCTAGTTGAAAAAAATGGAGGGCACAAAGGAAGTTATAGAAGCATAACTTGTTTTCATAGCTATTAGATTTCTTGGACCAGAACAGGTAAGCTATATTTTAATAAGCAACACATATGACGTTGAGGTGATATAAAACTTTAAATTTTGTTTGATAAGCACAATCTAATGATTTTTTAATAAAATTATTTTGTTTTTAGGCTTGAAAAAATAAAAATATAATGATTTAGGTCCAATCTAAATTTAGTTGACAATAGCCATTTCTAGACTATGTTTTCTTCTTTAGAAAGTTGAGTAAGTAAGTGATGTTGTAACCTTCCCATAAGATTGAATACACCTTTTCAAAATTTATATTCCGTTCCTAAAAAATACTGGATATACACAACATCTTTTCTAGAATTCCCCTATTTACCTCCTCACTCTAATTTCAGTTTTTTATTTGGTTTGTTAAATTATTGCAGAGAAGCTTAATATGAAAAGTGATACAAGGTCAAATTTCAAAGCCAACTTTGGTGATTTTGGAATCGGTATTGATGGTTTTTTTGTTGCTAGTGACTATAAACATGGACAATCACTTGTTATTTTTCCCATTACGAAAGTGTTAATGTTGCTGGACCCGCCAACATGTCAAGGGGATCTCCCCGTTAAGAAGTCCCGATTAGACCTCAGGCCATTTGGTGTAGGAGTCTAAGTAGTGGGTCGTAAGGTAATGCCTTGACTGCGATGTTGGACAGAGGAAAGTAAGATAACTTTGTTTGTAGCAAGGGTGTGACCGCTACTATGAGTCACATAAGGTGAATGAGAGGTTCTAACACATGGCGAGTGAGATGAGTGCACCCCTTAGCAACATGTAGCAGTAATCAGTTGAGAAGGGAACACACGAGCGAAGATGCATCACAAGCTGGAAAGTAGACCAGTCGACAATCCAAAGTGATGGTTAAACCAACAACAAATCTATAACAATATTCATATAATTGCATATGAAGTAGTTCATACACAAATACATAAGTTAAACAACATATATTTCTAAGAAACTGGAGAAGTCCAACTACACTAACAAAATATGCATGAAAATGTGCTGGCTCTTATTATATAAAGAAGTGTAAGTGCCAATTATACAATACATCCATGTAAACCTACTAGCCCCAACAGTGGAATGTTACAACCACATCTGCCTGCTCCTCCAAAGAGATGAACTATCTCTGTGCAGTGGAGAAGCCAAGGCGTGTTACAATACTATCCAAGCTTTCTCCAAGATAGTATTATTAAAAGCTTGGCTAAACAAAAGTTCATACAATGAGTTATGATGGACTATTTATAGCAAAGGGTGGGGTGACCATTGACATTACCCTTTGTGATAGTTCAACTATCCTCATGACTCTTCACCTACTCAATGACTGTTACATCCAACTATTGACACTTGACTTACACTTGACATGAATCAACATTACAATGCACATGTACTCATGTGAGACAACATTGCTTGAGCAAGCCATGCAAGACATCACTGACAATTGGTCCATTGTGATGAGACCAACTCTTTGACATGCTTGTGATGGTGAAGGTGGTCAGTTGATGCCAAGCTTGTTCATCCGTGATGGTGTGCATGCACTACATGGTGACATCTTGCTGAAGTGAAATCTTGCCTCCGTTGCAACCAGTGCATTGGTTTGGCTCCTTCATCCAACTCATCTGCTGACATGCTCATGGTCTTCTTGGGTGCGAATGAACCAGAAACACACTGATGCATAGTGTCCATGCTGATCTTCCAGTGTGTGTTGGTGGTCATGCACATCAACTTGCCGAAGTACATGTTCAACTCCAGTTGGACTTGATTCTTGTCTTCGCCTTGGTGAGTGTGTTGAATGGGTTGGATTGCATGTGTGTGCACAACGACATGCATGTTGCTGAGTATCTTGCATGCAGTAAACAACACTGATCACCATGTCTGCTCCATGTTAGCTACTAGGATGGATCTTTAACTTGTACAGGTGCAGTTTCGTTCGTGAGTGCATGTTGTGCTGAGTGCTATTCCTATTCTTTCTACAACTCATTCGTCTATCTGTGCAACTTCATGTTCTTCCTGAGTTGCTACTTCAGCACATGAAACTCCTTCTTTGTTCCATTCTTTGTCTTCGTGTGATCTTCATGTCACGACGTCATCTCATAGCATGAGTCTCCAAAGATGCTTTCATTATCAGTGGATCTGCTTGATCATGCAACTTTGTTCCACCTCTGTGTAGACAACAACCTTCCTCTTGCATTCATTGCATTCACTGTGTTCACTGCATTCACTGCATTGATTGTATTTGCTGCATTCACTGTATTCGCTACATTTGGTATGTTGCCTTCAGCTACTGTTCATGATGCTACTTGCTGTGATATCTTGATGTTCTTATCTATGAGCAACTTGATATCTTCATGAGTAGGCAAGCTCATAGACATTTGATCAACTACATCTCTAGGCACGCTCTGAATGGTGTCTTCGACTCTTCCCTCTTGGAAACCATTGTACCTACACTATTGAGAGGTAGATGAACACCTGCAATACCTGGAGACATGGAAACACTCATGGTAAGCAATATGTCAGTGGAAAACCAAACTGAACTTGAGAACTAACTTGCAACATACTTGTGTGATTGATAATGAAGGTTGCACAATTTCGGCTAGGAGGTTGGGAGACTGACTACCAAGACTGGACGAGGCATAGTCTAGGCTGCTAGAACTGTGCAATGCATAGTCTAGTTTGGTTGCTAACTGCTGGAATTGCGTAATGCACAATTTTAGCTGGAAATGGCTACAGGTTCAGTGACTGCATTACACAATTTTCTTGGCCAACAGTCACTATCCCTTAGGATTGCAAAAATTAGGTTTGGGGAACAACTTTTGGGTAGAAATGCACATTTATGGAGAGGAAGGCATATCCTTCCCTCTCAGGATTGCGCAGTGCTGTCTAGTGAGGCAGAGTCCAGGCTAAGGTTGGCCAGACTCGCCGACGGGCAACTGAACATGAATCTGAATGCGAATGCATGCTGATACTAAATGTAAGCATAAGTGAATCATCATGCATGCAAATGGTGAATGACAGATTCAGAAAATGGAACAACATGCATGTGGGTGAGGCGAGTTGCCGAATCATCGACCATTCGCGAAAAACAATTTCATGCATGCGACAGCAGTGAGATAGCAACCAAAACTGAAATGGTGCTAGGAAAAGCTAATATACATGTAAATGATAGCAAGCATTCAAAGAAATCAAGAAAACAATACTCATACAAGTGAAAACACAAAAAGTGACAGAAATGCAACACAAGGCATGAAAGGTGGGCTTTACCCAAAACAACTAAGCTAAATGTGCTGACTGCTCCTAGATGTGATGTGTGATGTCAGAGCTACAAGGTTGATGTGTGGAATGAGCTCGACAGCATCTGGTTGATGAGTTTTGATAAAATTGTAGTTGTGTCGCGCATGCCATAATTCTAGGGAAAGCGACACTTCGTGGGAGGTTTCTAAAATGATCCTTGCATGTAACCTCCAACTGCTAAATATAAATCCTCGAAACAAGGGATGCCTTTGCATGCTGCCTTGGGAGAAGTAGCCCATGCATGCAAGTTAGTTTTGCTCAATCCCAGAGGGAACCAGTCAACTCAACTGCACATACAAGAGACTACTCGAAGGTCGAGAGAAAATGCGCATTTCTAGCTAGGAGCTGGGCTTGATGCCCAGGGGATTTACACAATGTTTGGGCAGAGTAGCTAAATGCTACCCAGATTTTCACAAATTCTAGGCTGAGCAGCCCTGCTAGGGAAAATTGTGCAATTCCTGCTGGGAGTGTTGACTCGTAGTTGTGTAATTTTGGAGCACAACAGGCTTCCAGACAAAATTGTGCAATTTCTAGAGGGAAGGATGGGTGCCCTCTAGAAATGTGCGATTTTCTTGGGGAAGTTGCTCAGCCTATAGCTGGACTAAGTCTGGGTGGAAAGCTTGTGAGGGGAATGCATCAAGCTATGATCGATAGGTTTCCTTTGTGCAAGAAAATGTTGAAGCTTGTGTACTTGATGAAGCAAGACAATGTGTTGAGAAGGTTGGAAGGGAGGCTCCAAAATGAAGCTAAGGAAAAATTTTGGAGGGTGGTTGTAGCCACTACAATAATTAGTGACACACTGGTAGAACTCCAACTCTTTGAATGGACCTTGTTCTTAAAACGCAAATCTAACACATCCAGAAGTATTGCTCAGTTCTCAGCTCATCTTGGCTTCACAGTAGCTTGATTGTAAGATGTAGCATATACCAAACCCTTGGTCAATTGACACACATTCCAAGCCAAAGCAACACAGTTGTTTCGATTGGGGTTGAGGGGTATATTGGTGAAAAATAAGTATAGTCATCAGAGTCTTAGTTTCATCTCTGGTGTTTCTCCACTGCCAGTAGGCCTGGATAGTTCCTTGACAGAGTCACATAGGAACACAGGCATGGCTCTGCTGCCAGTGATCCTGGCAGTACCACATTGGAGTTACTTGCATCACCTCCTTGCATAGGAAGCCTTTCTTTTCTTTCTCCTTATTTCATTTTTTCATTTTTCCAACTGTGCATAGCACTTATTAATTTCAGAGGCAGAAGAGGGATCCCGACTTATTGAGAGAAGAATAGGTGTTCCAGTAGAGAAGTAGTTTATTCTATCTCTGATGTGCCTATTAAGGTTTTCCCCCTCACCTTACTCTACTTGACTGATCTGACAAGGGTTAACCCGAAAACAACCGACTAGAGACGGTGACACTAGTTAGCACACAAGTGTTTTATTTTCACCACGGTTCACTTCGAATAGTACGTATTTTCCTTTGACTTATCATGGAATAAAAGTAACAAGCTCTTCATATAGAGGGAAGATGACAGATAACCAAGTAGTGATAGCTGTACAAACCCTCTTGTACTTCACCAAGCTTGTTTCAAGAGTCATACATGGTTTCAAACAAAGCTAACCTACGAATGAAACAAGAAAACTATACGAAACAAGTGAACTAACAAACAACAAAGTAAATAAAGAGCATAAGCAAAAGTGAAAGAAAATAAAGTAAGAAAACAAGCAAGCAAGCAAGCAAACAAACAAAGTGAGTAAGAAAACAAGCATGCAAGCAAACTGAATGAAAGAAAACACTACTCCCACTCCTACACTAACGGTGCATGGGATTGATCACATGAAGTGATACTTCCATTGCAACCACCGACGCATTGGTTGACCCATGTTGGTGAAGGATTGATCCATGAGGAACCTAGTTGTGTGAACAAATAAGAAAGAAATATATAACAATGAAGACAACCATACTTCGTGCTTGATAGTACCCACAGGACATAAGTGAGTGCAAGTGCATGACGAGTAGTCCCTGGACTTATCATGGTGTTGTGTGACACTGCGTGCAACTTTGAAGCATAAGAACACCCTTGACTGAGACATGTAAGCAAACAAAAGAAACAAAGATAAATTGCGTCGTACATGAGTGCTTGCAATGTAAGATTCCTCCAATGCATGAGGGATGAGAAGCCTTGGGTGATTGAGCAGTTTCATGATCAGAAGTGAGACTAACCCCAAGAGAGCAAGGGCCTGACATAATCATCAGCTTGGGCTAAAGTGCCTTGACAGTCTTAGGTGTTTCAACTTCATCATTAGATAGATTTTCATAAATCAATGGCTTCAAAAGATCGATTGTGATAGATTCATGGTCATGATCAAATACAGAAACAAATGGATCATGACAGCCACGATCAGAAAAATCAATGAATTCATTGACATCCTCATGATAAGATGAATCAAACAGAGGGGTGGATGAAAAGTGAACAAACTCATCCTCTGTGTTTCCGAAAAAGACAGATGAAAGATCAAGTTGATTTCAATGAATATATTATCCTCTCCATTGTTGAATGATGGACCAACATCCAGTGAGTCCTGTGAGTGATCAACATTGGGTGCATCCATGGATGAAGACACACATGCAAAATCATGGATGGCAGGTTCACCAAAGAGGTAAGGAAAGAATGAAAGGGAGTTATCCTTCACTGAGTGTTGATGTTTAGTCTCCCACTCATATTATTCATGAATGATAGCGCATGTTGGTTGTGCAACACCAACTCTGTCAATGGGTTGTTCCTCGTTCACAACAAGTGAAGAGTCTGGAATGGAAAAACACAAGATAACGTCATTCGGAGGAACACCAGAGTTTAAAGATGGAGGTCGTAGAACATAATGAATATGAGAACTCGAAGGAATCAAAGCCAAATCTATGCAAAATTAACTCTATGGGAAGGATACACCATTTGTAGGGATCATTCAGCTCATCCATGGTTTCTTGCAAATGTATCACCCGTAGTTTCTGACTGTAGAGTATGTGAAAATTGAATGTGTGTGAGCATGATCTTCAACATCACTAGGCAATGATGGAGCTGTTGAATAAGAGGAAGGCAGATAGTTAGTCGAGACAATGACTGCATCCACATGAGATTGCACAACTCCATCAATGAAGAATTTTGAGCTAGGATTGGTCTCAAGCTTCTTCTTGGGATGGGGAGATTTCTTAAGGCAATACTCGAACCGGTCCCAAAGATGAGAAAATTTCATCTGGCTCCTCAGAGCTTGAAACTGCAAGTCATGGAAGCGCTACCAAAAATCAATAATCGATTCATAAGGAGACTTCTGTTGCTGTAATAGTTTCTAGTCAAGATGGTTTGGATCAAAATGATAGAAAGTGTCTTCAATAAGATCACAAAAGTGCCCAAGTGAGTGCACGCTATCGATTGGTAGGCTGAGAAGCCATCTACGTGGATATTCGTGAAATGTGTGTGCAAGTAGCAAGATGGCATGTTCATTAGAACACCCATCTTCCTCATGAAGCATGGAAATAAAGTCATGCAAGTACTTAGGCCAGGCCACTTCACCTTCACCATCATATGTGAAAGTGGACAAGAGATCAAAAAACTCCCCTATGATGGAGACATCTTGACGATTCGAAAAACATCATGGGGGGAGAAGAGTGCAAGAATCCATGAAAGGTATGCAGAGGTTCAAAATTGGATGAGAGGACATAGCTTGTCATGTGGCCCTCCTTATAGCACTGGAAATGTTAATGGTCCTGGACCCGCCAACATGTAAAGGGGATCTCCTTGGTAAGAAGTCCCAATTAGACCTCAGACCATTTGGTGTAGGAGTCCTAGCAATGGGTCGTAAGGTAATGCCTTGACCATGATTTAACACAGAGGCAAGTAAGATAATTTTGTCAGTAGCAAGGGTGTGACTGTTGTAGTGAGCTAGGGAAGGTGAAGGAGAGGTTCTAACACATGGAAGGTGAGATGAGTGTGCCCCTTAGCAACCTGTAGCAGTACTCAGCTGAGAAGGGAACACACAAGCGAAGATGCATCACAAGCTGGAAAGAATATTAGTCAACAATCCAGAGTGATGGTTAAACCAATAGCACATCTGCATGAATATTCATATAATTGCATACGAAGAAGTTCATACACAAATACGTAAATTAAACAAAATATATTGCTAAGCAACCAGAGTATTCCAACTACAATAACGACATATGCATGAAAATGTGTTGGCTCTTATTATATAAAGAAGTGTAAGTCCCAATAATATAATACATCCATGTAAACATGCTAGCCCCAACAGTGGAACGTTACAACCACATCTGCCTACTCCTCCAAATAGATGAACTAGCTTTGTGCAGTGGAGAAGCTAAGGTGTGTTACAATACTGTCCAAGCTTTCTCCAAGATAGTCTTATCATAATCTTGGTTGACCAAAAGCCCATACAATGAGTTATCACGGACTATTTATAGCAAAGGGTGGGGTGACCCTTGACATTCCCCTTTGTGACAGTTCAACTACCCTCATGACTCTTCACCTACTCTATGACTGTTACATCCAACTATTGACACTTGACTTACACTTGGCATGACTCAACATTACAATGCACATGTACTCATGTGATACACCATGGCTTGAGAAAACGATGCAAGAAATCACTGACACTCAGTCCAATGTGATGAGACCAACTCTTTGACATGCTTGTGATGGTGAAAGTGGTGATATGATGCCAAGATTGGGCGTCCGTGATGGTGTGCATACACCTCATGGCGACATCTTGCTGAAGCAAACTGTTGCCTCCATTGCAACCAATGCATTGGTTCGACTCCTTCATCCAACTCGTCTGCTAACATGCACATGGTCTTCTTGAGTGCGACTGAACCGAAAACACACTAATGCATTGTTTCCATGTTGATCTTCAAGTGTGTGTTGGTGGTCATGCGCATCAACTTGCCAAAGTACATGTTTAGTTCCTGTTGCACTTTCTTCTTGTCTTTGCCTTGATGAGTGTGTTGAATGGGTTGGATTACATGCATGAACACAATGACATGCATGCTGCTGAGTCTCTCGCATGTGATCAACAACATTTCTCACCATGTCTACTTCGTGTCAACTTCTAGGATGGATCTTTAACTTGTACATGCGCAGTTTCATCCGTGAGTGCATGTTGCGCCCACTGCTATTCCTGTTCCTACTGCAACTTATTCATCTGTCTGTGTAGCTTCATGTTCTTCCTAAGTTGTTGTTTTAGCATATGTAACTCCTTCTTTGTTCCATTCTATGTCTTTCACGATCTTCATGTCATGCTGTCAGCTCATAGCCTAAGTTTCCAAAGTTGCTTTCATTATCAGTGGATCTGCTTGATCTTGCAACTTTGTTCTGCCTTTGTGTTTTTAACAACCTTCCTCTTGCATTCATTTCATTTTCCATGTTCACTGCATTCACTGCATTCGCATTCACTGTGTTTGTTGTATTCATTGCATTTCCTGCATTCGCTGTGTTCCTTGCATTCACTGTATTCGCTATGTTCGTTTTGCTACCTTCAGCTACTGTTGATGATGCTACTTGCTATGATATCTTGATGTTCTTGTCTATGAACAACTTGATATCTTCATGAGTAGGCAAACTCATAGACATTTGATTGACTACATTTCGAGGCATGCTCTGAATGGTGTCATCGACTCTGCCCTCTTGGAAACCATTGTACCTTCATTGGTGACAGGAAAATGAATACATGCAATACCTAGAGACATGGAAACACTCATGGCAAGCAATATGTCAGTCGAAAACCAAACTGAACTTGAGAACTGACTTGCAACATACCTGTGTCACTGATCATGAAGGTTGCACAATTTCGGCCGGAATGTCAGGAGACTGACTGCCAAGACTGCATGATGCAAAATTTGGGCTGCTGGGAGACTGACTGAATACTGGAATTGTGCAATGCACACTCTAGTCTGGTTGCTGACTGCTGGAATTATGCAATGCACAATCTCAGCTAGCAATGGCTCTAGGCTCAATGACTGCATTTCGTAATTTTCTTGGCCAATGGTCACTGTCTGTTAGTCTTGCACAAAGAAGGCTTGGGGAATAGCTGTTGGGTAGAAATGTGCATTTCTGGAGAGGAAGGTAGAGCCTTCCCTCTCAGGATTATGCAATGCTGTCTGGTGAGGCAGAGTTTGGCCAGACTCGCCAGTGGGAAACTCAATGTGAATGTGAATGCAAATGCATGCAAATACTGAGTGTAAACATAATTGAATGATCTTGCATGCAAATGGTGAATGAATTATTCATAAAATGGAACAACATGCATGTGGGTGAGGTGAATCGCTGAATTGGTTATCATTCGTGAAAAACAATTTCATGCATGCGACAACAGTGAGATAGAAACCAAAACTGAAATGGTGCTAGGAAAAGATAATATACATGTAAATGATATAAAGCATTCAAAGAAATCAAGGAAACAATACCCATACAAGCGAAAACATAAAAAGCGACAGAAATGCAACACAAGGCATGAAAGGCGGGCTTTACCCAAAACAGCTGAGATGAATGAGCCGAGACTACTCCTAGATGTGATTTGGGATGTCAAAGCTACAAGGTTGATTTGAAGAATGAGCTCTACACCATCTTGTTGATGAGTTTTGATAACATTGCGGTTGTGACGTGCATGCCACAATTCTAGGGAAAGCGACACTTGGTGGGAGGTTTTTGAAATGATCCTTGCGTGTAGCCTCCAACTGCTAAACATGAGTCCTTGATACAAGGGATGCCTTTGCATGCTGCCTTGGGAGAAACAACCCATACATGCAAGTAAGTTTTTCTCGATTCCGGAGGGAAAAGGTCAACTCAGCTGCACATGCAAGAGACTGCTTGACTGTTGGGAGGAAATGCACATTTCTAGATGGAAGTTGGGCTGGCCGCCCAGGAGATTTGGGCAATTTCTAGGCAAAGAAGCTGAGTGCTGCCTAGATTTGCACAAATTCTAGGTTGAGCAGCCCTGCTGGGGAAAACTGTACAATTCCTGCTGGGAGTGTTGACTGGTAGAATTGCGCAATTTTGGAGCCCAGCAGGCTGCTAGATAGAATTGCACAATTTCTGGAGGGAATGTTGGTTGCCCTCCAGAAATGCTCAATTTTCTTTGGGAAGTTGCTCAGCCTGTAGTTGGACTAAGTCTAAGTGGAAAGCTTGTGAGGGGAATGCATCAAGCTGTGATCAACAGGCTTCCTTTGTGCAAGAAAACATTGAATCTTGTGTACTTGACGAAGCAAGACAAGGTGCTATCAAGGTTGGAAGGTAGTATCCAAAATGAAGCTAAGGAAAAATTTTGGAGGGTGGTTGTAGCCCCTACAACATGAGGGAAGACAAGCAGCTGCTCAGATAAGTAAATATGTGATGAAGGAAGACTAGTTGATCACAACTCGTGAATATTGAGTGGAGGAGAAGTGGAGTACCTATTGGAGGCCCAGATGACTCATAATAAAAAACCTAAAAACGCAGAATTGATCTCAGACTCATCAAAATAGGCTTAGGATTGAACCCATAAAGTTTTGTTGGAGCTAAGTTTGGAGTTCCTAATAGTGAATAAGCTAATAAGGAGAAGCATTGTACCCATGAACTATTTCGAATTTTATTTCTAAAAGATCGCATCATGCCAAGGGTGATGAGAAGTTATTTGATTTACACTCAAGGATGTATCTTTCTAAATTTAGGCACATTTTGCGAACTCTTTTTACATATTAATATATGCATTTGTGAACGAGATATTCTATTAAAGGCCATGTTGTTTTGACATGCACTTTGGAATTGTTCAATTTAGTAATTTTAAAATTATATACTTTTGACTAAAAATACCTTAAATTACTTGACATCATACTTGGAGGGATTGTTTCACTAACAATTTTTCTTTCTCTCTACTACTTTGTTTGTCAACACCATAGTGGGTTAGCTGGTGACAAGCACCCTGGATGGTTTCCCCTACCAGTCTATGGTAGTAAGTCACACAGCATTGGGAGAAAAGTTTCAACTAATTCTGGAAAGAGTGGTACTGGGAGCTATTTGTCATCTGCACCTTCTATTTTTTGCAGACATTTTACCTTTGAGATAAAAGATGCTACTAAAATATTTGATGAGTCATAGATTCTTGGTGTTGTTCGTTTTGGGAAATTTTATGAAGGAGATATTGATGGTGGTGTGGTGAAGTAAAATTCTATGTGTAGACACAAATAATTCTTCTAGCACAATAGTGGGTCCAGCCACAAACAAGACATTCAATGGAATATTTCCTTAGGTTAGAACCAATTAAGAGGGCCTACCTCTTAGTATGCTTATCCTGTTTGGTTATGACCTTGCTTGCTCACTCCAGCTATCTTCCGTTTCCTTCTTCGAACGCCTGAAACAATTAAACAACAAAAAATAACAACCGTGATAATAGACAAATTGTAATTTAACCTACTTAGAGATGACACATTATGTAGGAAATCAATCAATATTTGCATATATATTAAATCAAGAAGAGATTACAACCATTGTCTTGACATTGCTGTTCTCCTCTGACAAATCTAGGTTCCCACACCCTTCTGTTAGCATTCCACGATGGCCTCAAAAATGATAGTTTTAAGGATCTTCCCTTTAGTCCTCAAAATATACCAAATTCACACTTCTCCCTCACACACAACTAGAGAGCTACAACTATGAATAACTTGTTGAATACTCCAAACTTAGTTAGCACTAGCACACCAACATTAACACTAGCTTGTGCTTGGGAAAAAGGGAGGTTTATATAGCATGCATGGATGGGATATGGTTCCTCTTCTCATTGAAGAAGGTCTTATATCTTGACGTAGTTCCATCCTTAGAGGGGAAAGGAGCTAAAACTGACATCCTCAATTCCATTCGGCCCAGCCATTTACCAGACTTCTGTTACAAAGCTTCTAGAGCTAGAAGCTTCGACTCCTTATTTAAAACCTTTCTAAAAGAGGATCAGTGCGATTGGAACAAGGCTCAGTCACTCTGGTCCGCTATAGGGACTGTTATAATCCCTGTATATTGGCATGAGGAGAACAAGGGTCATTAGAGCCGGTCTTGTAAATTGGGAAAAAAAGAAGAGTTTTGGGAAATGATGCAAAGGGGAATGTTCTGCTCATGAAGAGGGACACAATGGGAGTTTCTTCATGAAGGGGAAGCATGTACGGTTCATTGTAGAGGTTCTCCAAGATCATGGGACGGGGAGTACAAGGACAATGAAAAAATGTTGTGTAATATATGTCCCCTAAACGTGAAGATCGAACTAGAGTGAGGGACGAATGCCTTATGAATCAGTGCGGGGAATCAGAGTCTGCCATCAAAAAACCTGCAAGCAAGTACAGATACATATACATAACTGAGAAATTTTTCAAATGATACATGAATTATGGTATGGATGTAGCCATCCAGAGAATGATTATGTAAATGGATCCAGGCATGGGCGCAACCATCAGATAAAGAGGATCATATTGAAACCAAAGTATGGTCACAACCATCCAATAATGAGAAGGATCACATGTGACAACTCACAGTATGGTCACAACCATCCATTTGAGAGAGACATGTATATCAACATAATCACATCACATCACCTTGCAACTTGGACTTTAGTAATCTAAGCCAAGGGTCTTGCGCTCCAACATGACTTGATCAAAGTACAAATTCTAACATGTGAATAGATCTATTGACATCGTACACGCTAGACAATCACTTGAGTACCAATCGATGATGTAAATTGTTAATAAGCGTGAGAGAAACAACCAATAATGACAATGGTCCTCAAGGTACTGTCAGCAAAATTCACAGAATGTGAATAAAGGAACTGTAGTTGAACACCCGTGAAATCACTCAATCGAAAGCCAATGATGTGAACTTGTCATCGGGTGCGAAGAACTTGCCATTAGGGCATGCAAGCTCTAAGGTACTGGAAGGGAGTTTCTCGGTCAACTTCTTCGATAATGAGTTGAAGTCAACAGGAAGTGACCGTGTCGAAGGAGAGCCATTATGTATCCCACATCATCAACATGAGACAAAGGGATGAAAAATGGTTTTGGGTGATATAGAGAATTAGGGGTAAGTGTAACTCCTAAAGGACAACACTTGAACATATCGACGACATGACTAGAAGTTTGGTAGCTTTTGGATCCATAGGATCAGTGGTCATGATGATGTGGCAGAGATCAAATGGAAAGCAAAAGTAAATGGCCCAACCGAGGAAGGCCAATGATAAAAAGGAGGATATCCCAACTCGATACGAGGCATAAAGTGTCATGTTCAAGAGTGAGCTGCCGACACAACTGATTGGATTTCCAAATTCCCCCCACCATTTCTGGCAAGTACCCCATTTATTTTTAAATCACAAGCTTGAAGGGGGTATCATATGCTTGTGCTATAAGTTCATCATTTGGACGAATCCAACCTAGTAAGTTTAACGAGCCCTGGAAAGGAGAAGCTCAAGTTCAGCATGGTGACGAATCCGATGTCGTTTAATATTTTAAAGAGTTTGACAAAGGTGCAACTCAGTATCCCTTTCATGTTTAGAGAGTTTGAAAAAGACATAGAAAAGCAAACTCCACATGGTCCCTTTTCATACATTTGTGTCTCTCGAGCTTGAAAAGGTAGAAAAATATACTTGAGAGAACTGTTTGACCATTTCAGTTAAGGAGTATCCTTTTCGTAAATAGTGGATCCCAGCCTGTAAAAGTGGTAAACGTATACTCGACACACGATGTTTCACATCCATTAACGAGTTCAAAACGATAATATATTGGCAAACTTTTGATGTTTAAAGGGTCAGAAAACAACTTGAAAGCAGACCCCCCATTTTATTCTCTTTTACGAGTCAAAAAGTAGAGACACTCGGAAATCTTTTCATTTGAGTTTTACGAGTTGAGAAAAGAGATGAAATGTGACGTGGCACCATTGTTGAACATCCATCACTTGTTGCTGTGAAAAAAAGGTAAAGTGCATTATCCAATTCTTGAGGAAAAAGAGGTCAAATGTACTTAAAAACCCTAATATTTCATGGAAAACTGAATAAAAGGAGGGAAAAGTAAATATTTTTTACCATTTACCATTTTACCTTGTTGTGAAAAATTTTTCACCCACTTTTTCCCTAATTTTTCTCGAGCAGATTGTAGGAGATCCAGGAGGTCATTCATTGAGCCGCCAGTTCCAGGTAAGAGCCAAGACCCTAAGCTCCATTTCCATACTGTCTATTCCTATTTTTATCCATTTTTTAGATTTCTGAGGGAGGTTGTGGCAATTTTTTTTTTCCCTCAGTCGGCACAATTTCCGGGCACAGAATCGTGCTAGTCGAGGGTTGTCAAAGCACCCAACTGCGCTATCGGTGCAACTATTTTTAAAATAGGCATGCTGGCACCGTGAACAAAGAAAAACCAATTTTCCTCTCAAATCCACCATTTGGATTCAAATTTTACTTGCCAAAAATGATGATTGACTTGAATACATGGTTTTTGCAGGAAAGAATCGTCAAAAATGGTAGACTGGAAAGAACTCAAGCATGAAGATGTGGAAAATTAAGCAATGAATGATCCAAATTGCTTGGACACCTTGAGGAACTGTGGGCTCCTCAAGTTCTTTCTCATACCAGGGATGCAGGCTCAAACTCAGTTGCTTCGATACATGATTAGTCTCTGGAACATAAATCGGGAAATATTTATCATTGGTGACTAGAAGCTAGAGTTATAAACTTTAGACATCTATTTCATCACAAGACTGTCTAGGAGAGGGGAACCAATCAACCTATATGGGTCACGACCGATTGGAGCAAGCATATCCATGCTACTTTCCAAACATTTCCCAGAAGCCCTCAAATCCAAGAGCGGTAAGATTGAGACTGCCACTGTGCAAGATTTGAAACTGAGAGTGCTACTGTTGACTGTCAATAGAGTGGCTGGGTGCCAAGTAGAGCACGAGACTAACAAGTTGAAATTTCTATATGCTATTGACTGTACAACACTGAAGATCTTCAATTGGGAAGAAGCCATGAATATCAACATGAAATACCAACTTACAAAAGCTAAGGTAGGGAATCTGAAGCAATTTTGCTTTGGATTTGTATTAGTAACCTTCTTCTTAGAACGGGTTCCGCTGTTTCAGTACTAGCTGATTGAGGTAGATCCATCGATGCCAGGAGACCCATGGATGGTTTGTTGGAGTCGTTTGATGCCTAGGACCACTGGGGGCCAACATATGTCCTACATGCCCACCTTCTTTTCATGTCTACAATGACAACTGATCATAGTGGAGGATTGGCCATACAACGGTACCGACTTCTGTGGAGATTATAACATGTCGTTGCCAAATGGGGAGGATTTTGACGATGAAGGTAAAAAATCAATTTTTGATTTTTTGATTTTTTAATTGTTTTTGATATATATGCGTTTATAACATTTTGTTTTATCAATGTAGATGTTGGACCAGAGCGTCCCGCCGAGATGTCCCTGATAGCTAGGTGCGTCACTCACTATTTTGATGTCGCTCCTTATTAGGAGGGGAGTGACAATGAGGAGGAGATTGTGAGGAACCTTGAGGGGTTGAATTGTGGTATCCCAGAGTATGCTCGGGTGGGAGACATCCCCCCCAATACCAGAGGCATACGGTGGGAGTATCAGATTGAATCCATTGATTGTTGACTCATGTTGGACGAGAAGTCTCATGTTACCATGATCACCATGTTGATTAGCTCCTAGGTTGAGAATTTAAATCTTTTAGGCTTGTGCGCCACGGGTATATGAGGCCTATGAGCTGCGGATGTTATTTGAACACACATATTTTTTTTCTTCGG